>JAIPMN010001271.1:0-30688 GCA_020650975.1 Apostichopus californicus | reverse complement strand
CTTTGTGCTCCTTGCTATGTCTTGGTTTGGTTTGCTATTTAATGACATATTAAATTTATATTTAACTTAATGGATAATGTGTGAAGCATTATCACAAATCCTCTAGAGGCTTTTTTCCTTGTCCAGTCTGATTTGGATAATGGAACATCACACAAGGATGTAAGGGTAACAGGGAATGGAAGGTGACAACTGGTGCTGGGATTCTGATGGTTCCATTTAACTGAGTACAGGCATGTAATTTCTAACAGACCTGCAAATGTGTTCTCTTCATGGGTATCAAGGCAATTTAGCTGCTTGAATATATTGCAGTGTGGTCATCAACATATTTAAAACATTTGGTAACATTTGCAGTATGTGGAACAGCTGCATTTGTCTTTAATTTATGTTGTATCAAACAATTACCATTAAACAGGTATTGCAGAGTCTAGAGCCATTGTGCTTATCCACCCTGCTTTTGTAGTCTATTGATGTTTCCACCCTGTTATTGTTCAGTAGTTTGTTTTTATCCACCCTTTATAATTCATTCAGTCTCTCATAGCAAAATGCTAGATGCAACATGGGCTATTGTAGTCAATTGATGTTTTATTCACCAAGCTATTGTAGTCTATTGCTTTTTTATCCACCCTGCTATTGTAGCCTATTGATGTTATATCCACCCTGCTATTGTAGTCAATTGATGTTATATCCACACTGCTATTGTAGTCAATTGATGTTTTATCCACCCTGCTATTGTAGTCTATTGATGTTATATCCACCCTGCTATTGTGGTCTATTGATATTATATCCACCCTGCTATTGTAGTCTATTGATGTTATATCCACCCTGCTATTGTAGTCTATTGATGTTTTATCCACCCTGCTATTGTAGTCTATTGATGTTATATCCACCCTGCTATTGTTATATATTGATGATCCACCTGCTATTGTAGTATTGTACTTGCAGACCTTGTACTATGTTGCTCTATTACTCAGGTGATTCCATATCACTAAGCCTGCTGGCTTTCTGGCTAATGTACATTTTAAAGAGAAAGGAATTGATATGCTACCAGCTGTGTGAGCATGTGTGGCCTACCCCTGTGTTTGAAAAGCAAGAGCGACTGCAAGGCCTACAACCGATCATAAATGACAAAAACAATTGTTTGAGAAGTTTTGTAACATATGAAGAATATGATATGCATTAAATCAGTGGCGGAGCTAGGGGTATTGGTCAGGGGGGGCGAGAATGGTCTGTAGGGGCGCTTTCGACACTATCTAAGCGGAGCGCCACCATTGGTTGGCGCGGAGCGTACAGAAATTTTTTGAGTAAAGATACACTCTAGATCGCCGGAAATGACCCTTTCCGGGCCTTGCTAATTTGCAGATAAACGAAGAATAAATAGGTGTAATCACCATTTTGTCAGAAAATTACACCAACAAAATGTGACAAATGTCAATAGGTAGATGAGAGCGCAATAAAAAAGTCAATAATCGCAAATAAGTAAAAAGTGGTAAAAAGCTGAAAAGGGCGCCAGATGTCCATTTGAGTCCGTCAGGGGGGGCATCCGCCCCCCCTGACTGTATGGACGCTCCGCTACTGCATTAAATCAGGAACTTTTTTTAACTCTTGTATTTTAGTGTGAAAGGAATCAATTAGGTACAGTGTGCTATGCCTTATATCATTACGGTATGATGAATGAACTGTGTATAGGCCTACTACTGATTTTGCATGTAATTGTAATGAATGAAAAAGGAGTCGGGACTCTGTTGGGAGTCATCGATTCCTAGGGCAGGAGTCACCGACTCCAAAATTTAATGAATTGCCCAAGCTTACCCCAGATAGAAACTCAACTTGATTTAACTGAGTGGATTCTATTGGTAAGGAGCCAAATCTCTTGTAATTTCAGCTTTGTTTCATCTCATTTTTAGATCTACAGTATCCCATTGACAGCTACATGACCTGTGCATACATGTTTATTTCCCCAATCATTGCCTTTTCCAATCTTACATGTAGCTCAAAGGATGCATAGGGGTGAAGTTAATTGATGCTGATGATGCATGTGATAAGTAGTGTCTTAGATAGCAGACATCCTGTTAACTACTTTGTTGGTAGGATTTACGTCATGACGTTGCTAAATTGTCTGAATAATTGAGTGAGGTCCCAACACATCAATGTCAAGTGTATGCTTTTAATCTTTGATTTCTTTTTAAGACCAAGAAGAGATAATACTAGTTTCAAAATAATCCCCTAAAATCTAAAGGTTATTTGTTTATATTTGTCCTGACATTTAATGGAGTTTTTTTTTCGTTTTTATGAGAAATACCTATCTGATGAAGGGTGTCTTGCATCAAGTCTTCAAAGTGGTTTAAGGGATTGTAAGCAAATATTGAAGCTTATCAAACCAGATTTTGTATGTGGTGTAGCTGTGATATCATACCAAAGATAGGTGGAACAGCTACAATCTGATCATGATTTACTTGGAAGTAATATATGAAATTCCCTTTACCTCTTCTCCCAGCTGCTGACTTCCCTGCATTTCTCTTCTCATTCTTTTCTGCCTAAACCTGCTGGTTTTCTTCCATTAAATAATAGCAACTAATTAAGATTTTAAATCTGTTAACTATCCAGCTATGATAACTTGTGCTACAGATTCCTATTTTTTATGTAGTGACTTACAATGAATTAAAGGGACTGAATAAGTTGGTCTATTTCAATGCCTTTTGATGAGCAGCAAGCCTGTGGGTAGCGACAACTACTCGTTTGGTTTAGCAATTCTATGTGATCAATATAATTTGACTGAAGTATTATGTTGTTTCACCCTGGAAAACTTCAATGAAGACCATTGGTATGCACACTGTTCCATACAACTGCAGAACTCATCCTACAGGTGTATAAATGATTGATACGTAGGGTTTAGTATTAACATGACTATTTGCTGAAAATGCACAAACTGTTTTCAGTAACTTGTACATTTGTTCATTCCTTTTCTCATCTCAGCTGCAAGACACTTTTCAGAAGGAAGTCAGCAAGCTATCCAAGAAGCTCTGCAACGTCTGGCTAAGAGACAAGCGGCTCGGCAGTATTCTCCAACGCAAAACCAGAATCTTCTAACGCAAGTCCAAAACCCAGCCAACCCATTGTCTGGTCCAGTTCTCAATAGACAAAGTGTGTATGGACAAAGTATAGGCAGGAATAATGTTCATAACAGTAGCACTGGCAAGGTACCTCACCATCATAGAGCACAGTCACATGACTCGGTAAAGGTTTATTCTGAGGGACAAAGGCTAGGAAGCTATGACTATGCCAGTTCTCAAAATGGACTTTCTTCTGGTCTGGAAATATCCTCAGGATCAAAGACAAGTGTATCTTCTAGAGGGAGCTCTTCCTCAGGCTTGCAGAGGACACTCTCAAACCCTAATTTGCTTAATCAGACTGTAGCCAACCAAATGGCATGGCAGAATGAATCACAGAAAGCATACAACACAGTGGTTGGTGTCCCACCACAAAATGGAACATACCAACCCTCGCCTGGAAGCCTTCAGTATCATTACACTGTACAGAATATGCAGCCTATCTCAGCTGGTACTTACCACACTTCAAAGTCATCCAGACAACGTCAATCTGAAACCAGGATGGATTCTCAACAGCCAATGAGCTTGCAGGAACAGCAGTACATATCCCATGAGCTGACTCAGCAGAATCGGCTCAAACATCAAGAGCAGGTAAGTTACCTTCATCTTGAGCAGGTTTAATGTAAGCGGTACTTTTTCCTAATTCACATAGGTTTATGTGTTTCTTTTACACTCTTCATTTATCATATTATGGCAGCATCTTCCAAAACCCTTCCGGGTCCAATGATTATATTCTTCTACCAATAGTTCTGGTCTGTTCACATGTATTTGTACCTTTTGAGTTGGTTCCAGGCTGATTTTGATTCCAGGCCTCATAGTCATATTGAGGAGAAATCCTACAACAGTCACAAAATCATATATTGCTGCAGTTTTGTCTGCTCTATGTGGTGGGTGCTTCTGTAGCCTACTAGTATTCAGTCACTCCTGTTGGTTGATTTGCATATTTGGGTCATGCTGTAAATTAGCATGTATATAAGGGTTGTACTCACCAGTCAAGTTTGTGGGATGTATTTGATCAAACAAATAATTCTTTTTCACAAAGTTTAATATCATGTAGAGAGAATGGAGCTAGTCATCCCATTCTACACAGACTGTATCTCTCAGCTGGATTATACCCAGTACTACAAGATGTTTTTTCAAATCGTATGAGGCTGATTAAGTCATTCTCTTGGCTTGGTTCTAACGTTGACGTTGAGATTTCTGTTCATCTTGTGCGGTATCCAGAGCACCTGTTCCTAGCTGCACTTTTCTTCTTGTGAAGAAGGTCAATAATCGATATTGTTTAGAAGATGGTTTGCCAATTGTTCCTTGTTGCAGCACGCTAATTGACAAATATCTCTTTTGTTTCTTTTGCATGTGTATCTGTTTGTTGGGGGGAAGATTAATGTTACACAAACTGGCATGATCACCTTACAGATCAACAGGGGAGGTTCTTTACGTATGTCCAATGAATCGCTGCAGTCACTGCAGTCCACATGGGTTTGTTGATTGCACTGCATGATGTCTCTTAGAGATGTCAGTAACTATCATATGATAATTGCCTCCACTAACTTGCATCTCACGAGTTTCTAGACTGTTCATCTGATTGCTAACGGCTACATGTCATACAGTGAGCTGACTATTGGCATAATCAAAAGTAGCTAAATACCCAGCATCCAGGAACTGACAAGTCAAACAGGGTAGCAACAGAAAAAGACCAAATTGAAAAGAAAGAAAGAAGTATTTCCAATGAAACAAATCCAGGGATCATGGTAGGGTACTTTATGGGCCAGGGATCATAGTAGGGGGCTCTATGGGCCAGAGATAGTCGGGTACTTTATGGGCCAGAGATCTAGGTAGGGTACTTTATGGGCCAGAGATCATACATAGTAGGGTACTTTATGGGCCAGAGATCATAGTAGGGTACTTTATGGGCCAGAGATCATAGTAGGGTACTTTATGGGCCAGAGATCATAGTAGGGTACTTTATGAGCCAGAGCTTTCTTCATGTGAAGGATTAAAAATATTAAAATACTAAATATCATACAAATGGTTCAATGTACCTCTGTTTCTTCAACATAACACATTTATCCCTTCATTAATTAGAACTTAATCATTTATGTAATGACTATGTATACTTCCAAAATGGTTTTGGATGTCATTGTTTTGAATAACAATGGAATCATGACTCTTCTTGAAGCCACAAGTCTCAGGGCTGCGAGTACTGGACTCGAAACTTCTAGGAGCATCCAAGCCAAATTAATCTTTACATCTCATAAAATTACTTGATCAAATCTGACCATCATCAAGAATTCACACAGTAGTTGTTCAAAGTTCTGGCATCCTTTCAGTTTCAAGACAAATACAGATAAATTTATGCTAGTTGGACTTACAAATAAAGTGCTTAAATTTCAGCATTTTATTTCTAGCAACACTATAAACTATAATGGCAAGTTTGATTGACATGTTTCGTTTTGCTTTTCTCTGTGTTTAATCTCTTTTCGTTTTGCTTTTAGTTGCCATTTTTTAATACAAGTTGCCCAACATCCTCCTTCAGAGCACATGTTTACAGCTACATTTTGATTTATGGTCTTCACCCCTGGCTAGTATTAAACTTTAATATTTCTTTCTATAATTTATGAAGGAACTGATCAAACCATATCAGACCGTCCTAGTATCAGAATTAAATGTAGAGCTGTATCTTCTCAAATCTCGTTAGTTTGGTGTCATGACATATTGTTGTTTTAATAGGCAAATGCAAACATTGTCTTAATTCATTGGTACAAACTGTAGTGTAAGGAAAGAATAACCAGTCTTGGCAAAACTGTCAACCTCCATGAAATGTGACATATGTTTGCAGCAAACCAGCATTCAATAAAAAAACAAAACAATCCTCAACAAAAAACAACTCTGGCAAAACATAAATTTCACTTGCCACTGGTAATGTTATATGCTATATAGTCAAAATACATACAAAAAGAATGCTAATGAAAGTTGTGGCAAGTGGGCAAGCGTACTTGTTGAGGCCTGGTGTTAGGTTCATTAGTATTTGCATTTAGAGGATGAAGTTATATTATAAAGTGTTCTATGGTGCTGTTAGCTGGTAATTTAGCAGTAATAATAGCTGACATAACACAGAGCTGCTTGTCATGTTGTAATTTAAGTTATTTATATGGTGTGTCTCTTGTCAAAGAATAGCTTTCTTGATCTGACGGTCTAGGGACCTCCCAACACCACATGTGTTTTCATGTGATATAAGTAGAAAGCATGCTAAAATATTTACCTGCAGAGAGATGTAATGATACATGCATTGACATGCAGAGAGAACACACAGGAATCAGATTTAGTGGTCCTGTCAACTTGAATGTTTGTTGCTACTAAAATCTACAAAACATTTCTCCTGTATTGTTTCTCTTATATTCCATAGCAACATGGATATTATGACAATATCTATTGTCACCACAATGACTTGAGTCCCTTAGCGCAGTGGCATTATAATACTCTTGGCTATTGTCTTCCCCAGAGTGACCAAGTGTTTGTGACAAAGGTAATCATCGCTGTGGTTACAAGTATACTCAAAACATCCCATCCATAGATACAAAAAAAGGGGTCTTCTGCCACCAATTGCATAAATGTGTATTTTTCAACAAAAGAACTAATAGCAGCAAATGGGATCCTCTGAAAGCTGGACAGATTTCTTTGTTTGTGTCTTAAGTATGTTAGGGAAGAATCACATCGACAAGTTACATCATTACCATCTTCACACTTGACTGCATACATTCCGGAAAAGCCTGAATTAGTTAAAAGAATTGTCTGGTAGCCCTTAGAAGTCACCATAAAAAAGGATGATCAATTTTCCAAACATGTTTTTAAAGTAGAAGAAAGCTAATATTGTGTTTGACAGAGAAACAATTTTTTAATCGTTTAAGATTGATATTTTCAAATATACTTCGAAGTTTGAACAGTACTTAGAGAACTTGATGTCATCTGGGCAAATGCAGATTGGGACATAACCTAGCTACGCTGCATACAGTTCCTACAGTAGTTACAGCAACCACGTTTGAATACAGATTAATTTCTTCCTTAATTTTCGGGTGAAATGTCTTATAAATTAGATATGTTTTAAAAATATCGTTAAGCCGTCATATATGTAGTTCATCAGTGATTTCGTGGTCTTTTCGTAATGCAAGATAAGTTTGAACAGCAGACTCTTCGTTGTTTACATTGCGCTATCCAGCTCCAATGCGAAGAATGCTCACATGTAGGCTACCGTAAAGTTTACAATCCGACAGTTCTACGAAGCCTTGAAGTACTACATTGTGCTCCGACATCGATTCCACCATATTTCACCTTTCAATGTTCCAAATACTTTTTACTTTTACTATTAAAGTTGATCCGTGAATGTTATTTCAGCGATTTCGGAGAACAGTGGTTCTGTGGTTTGAGTGTTAGGGTGTATTATATGCAATGCTATACATGTACGTACCAACTGGGCATGGTAGGCTGTATACGTACATACGTTCGCGATGTGTACATAATATATAATAGGCAATCACCTGTGCGTGTACATGCGAGAGTGTATTTGTTGTGGAAATGGGAGTGCTAACTTCAAGTCGCTCGTTTTGCCTATTTACCCGCATTACATCATTCACCAAATTGATGCGTTCGAACTACCGCTGCTTTTGGTGAGAAACTGTTGAATTTTGAAAACCAGATGTTTACAAGAAGAAAATGTTGAATAGGGAAAATGTTGGTTAGAAAGAGAAAAATAAGAGCTATGAGGACAATGTATCAAATTCTTCCACCAGACAATTCCTTTAAATAGCCTAGTCAACTCTGAATGGATTTGTTGTTATTGTTTGAAAGCATTTGATCCAAGTGGTGAGTGCCAGAGCTATTTGTGGTTCCTATGTGACAAAATCAGAGAGAACAAGCAAATCAGTTACAGTACAACCTGCTCCAAGATCTTTCTGAAGGCCAACGCCAGTACTTGATTTAAACAATCGAGACTTCCAAACATGTCCACACACATATAGTTTTCCGCACAAGTCAACCCATTTTCTTTCTTCTATTCGCTCTTCAAGATACCAAAAACTTTTCTTACATTAGAAATGTTTAAGTGCCAGTCTCATAAGATCACAAGCAAATTTTTTTAAATAATAGATACAGGTTTTGCATCTTTACAAGACTAACTATATGCCTGTTAGTGACATTTGTCTGCTGAAAGGATTGTCATGTATTTCTGGTATTTGATTGGCTAATAATACTCCACTACAAGCTTCTACAAACATTTTGACATCATTTGCACATAAAATTCATTGTCAAACCTTGATTTCTTGCAACAGAAGAACTACCAATCACAAGGTTTTTAATCAGGTACAGTAGTTACTCCAGTGAATGCTGCAAAATGTTTGGGCAACTCCCTGACCACACCACCTGTTTCAATGATGTTTTGTTTTAATGTGCAGCAATTGTACCATTGGGACACTCATTCACACAACAAAAAGTTGTTTTTTTCCTTCTGTTTGTTGATTGTTGTTGTCAGCAACTAGAATTGCTGTTCTGAATCTACTGAATGCACTTTGCATAGATCACTCGATTTATACAACAATTTTACTTACTCAAAATAACATTGGGAATATTTTGTCTGTTGCAAAAGGAGGATGGTCTTTGGATACATCAAACTGATGGTAGATATTGTTTGGAAATATGTCTAACATAAGAAGATACGAAATTGAACAAATAGAAGAAAGACACATCTAGAAAGAGTTACACCTACAAAGAAACAAGCAAACTGTTTGGGGCCATTTTAAGCATGGTATTATGACTGCATGGTATTGATAGCTTGTAACAGGGTAAGACTTGGAAGCTACTGTAGTTGTAAGGGAAGTCGATAGTAACTTTATATTTACACAGATACAGATTTCGCAGAACCTGATATGGAAAGGCTATCATGGTCAGCTTTTGTCGAACAAACTCGGAAATATCACAGCTCACAATTGGAAGAGCGCTTTTGATATTCGCTTTGGAAAAAAAAGAGTTGGTATCTCCTTATGTTGTCGATATTTTTCAGTAATTTTGTGATTTTAAGGAATTTGTATTCAAATTCTGAAAAATTCTGAAGCACATTAAAAAGTACAAGGGCTCTATTGTGGTATACTCGGATCATCACTGAGTACTTCAAGTAATGAATTTATATATCTGTGTAGAGATTCAGAAATACCTGGTACTGTGTGTGCTCAAGTGGTGGCTATACTCAGTATGAAGGGTAGCAACAATAGCATGGCAATGAATGAGGAGCGTTGTTGAGAGGCTTCCCTTACCAACTTGCAGTTTCTTTGTATTATAATACTAAATTTCCATTCATTCCCTACAATACTACAACTATTGCTTTTGATCTCACGATAAAAGTAATAGTTTGCAAATTTTTTTGCATGTCATCAAGAAGACTTACAAAGTTACCAAAGTATGTAGGCAAGCATTTGACATGTCTGTGAATTTGTTGATGATCCTATGATTTCATGTTATATAATGTGTTGGTCTGTGAATTTATTGATGATCTATTTATATGCTTTCATGATATCCAATGTATTGCTCTGTGAATTTATTGATAATCTATAGATACTTTCGTGTTATGCAATGTGTTGGTCTGTGAATTTATTGATGGTCATATATGCTTTCATGATATTCAATGTGTTGGTCTGTGAATTTATTGATGATCCTATATGCTTTCATGTTATCCAATGTGTTGGTCTGTGAATTTATTGATGATCCTATGCTTTCATGTTATCCAATGTGTTGGTCTGAATTTATTGATGATCACATGCTTTCATGTTGTGTTGTTCTGTGAAGTAATTGATGATCCTATGCTTTCATGTTATCCAATGTGTTGGTCTGTGAATTTATTGATGATCCCATGCTTTCATGTTATCCAAAGTGTTGGTCTGTGAATTTATTGTTGATCCCATGCTTTCATGTTGTGTTGGTCTTTGAAATTATTTGTGATCCTTTGCTTTCATGTAATCCAATGTGTTGGTCTGTGAATTTATTGATGATCCCATGCTTTCATGTTATCCAAAGTGTTGGTCTGAATTTATTGATGATCCCATGCTTTCATGTTGTGTTGGTCTGAATTTATTGATGATCCTATGCTTTCATGTTATCCAATGTATTGGTATGTGAATATTTATTGGTGATCCTATGCTTTCTTATAATCCAATGTGTTGGTCTGTGAATTTATTGATGATCCCCATGCTTTCATGTTGTGTTGGTCTTTGAATTTATTGGTGATCCTTTGCTTTCATGTTATCCAATGTGTTGGTCATATAGGTCTTCTCATTTGTCAATACAGCAAATTGTATCTCTGGTTATACAAAGTCCTGTTTAGTGATATGCAATCCATTCCAATAAACAGCAGTCTACAAGTGCCAGTGAGCAATTAGGGAACTTTATTTGTTAATATAGATCTGTGAGACATTGGATGATGAGAAAGCAACCTTGCTTGCCCCTTAGCCTCAGTTTGCCTTTGTCTCCTTTTAATGGGTTCTATTGTACTGTCAGCCTGCCAGGTGTTGAGGTAAACTATCCACTAATAAGACATACTTGAAGGCTCTATGGGATTATACAGGTTACTGATGTGCAAACCCCCACAAAGATTTCCACAACCACCACAAACCACTCTAAATATTTCGGGATTTCCATTTTTAGTTCTGGTGTACTTTTTGTTGGGGTTTTCTTTGTTTTTGTGGGTAAAGTTTTGATATGTGATTTACTGCTCTCAGCTGTTTTTATGTAATTCTTATAACTGGATAGAGATCCAACTGAGAATCCCAAAATATAATTTGTGGTTACTCTTTTCAAATGGTTGCAGTGAAGTTCCATTTCCTGCCTGCCATTCCAGGCTTGCTTGACATAGGACCACAGCAGAGGTCTATTTGGATTACAGATAGGACAACAAAGACAGGGCCAGCAAAAAAGAAAGAAAATTCAAGCTGGCTATTTATGTCCTGTCACAGCCAATCCTCCCAGTAGCAACTTGCATCATGGTTTATGTTAGTATTTCAATTGTTTTATTGTACATGTAGAGGAAGTGAGAAAAAGTAGCAAGTGGTTAATAAGTGACAAATTAAGTCCATTTGATATCAAATCTCGACATGAAAGTGACTTGCAAATATTATTGTGTAGAGTGTGTTAAGAATGTGATAGGCTGGGAGGGGGAAGGAGTTGGGGGGGGGGGAGGGTGAGGTGTGAGGAGAAAGGTGTGGAATTCACCAAATAATGGAAATCTTTGTGTGTAGCCACTCTGTGTAAAGCTTAATACACATAATTGCAACACAAAACAAGTCTGTATTGTAAAGGTAACCTGGACAGCTGCAAGAGTAGTTTACACTTGGTACAATGTAGTAGTGCAACATATCATCTCGAACCTTAAATAATTGATGTAGAAACAATGAAATTAGTAGAAATATTACAATCCAACTATCAGTTGGTCAAATTGCTTCCTCTCTCTGTATCCCTTGTATTATGTAATGCTCATAACTTTTCTGGTGTTTCAATACTGGTTTTAAAGTACTTAGCCACATCTGAAATACATTTGCCTGAAGTACTGTAACTCTTAGACTTCATCCAACCACATTTTAATATCCTACCCAGCATCACAAAGCTACACCAGTCACAGATTGATTGATTTCATCTGTGCATGCAACCACATGTGAACAAGTTAAAAGTTTAAATGTTTATAGATTCTTTTGCAAAACCTGGAAATGATGAACATGGATTTTTTGTCAATGTTTCTGAAAGGTCAGATCTGGGACAAGTCCTCAGTAGATTATGAAATTTATAGAAGGTGAGGACCTTTGTATGGTTTGTAAGTGGAATGGAAAAGAACCCCTGGCTAGACATTCCCTCAGCTATTGTTACCAGCTACAGTATGTAGAAATGTCTGCATCTGTCTGTTACTTGGCAATTATACAATATATGCTTTCTTTTTCTTTGTTCTGTTTAATGAAACTTTGACACAATGATCCTTCTGGTGATGAACTTTTCAGGAACCTTTAGGTCAAACATCATTTAGGGGATGGCTGGTCATTATACGAAAATATGCAAACATTCTTCTCTGGCAGCAGGATGGATACTGTATATACTTACAAGGAGTTTTCTAGGCCAATCCTTGTAAGCAGCAGTTGTGAGTTGTTCCAAACAGGGTTGAGGGATATGTTTATGTAGCTTTCATGGCTGGTCAGGGTGAAACCTACAGTATGGTACATACCAAATTTAATGTGGTACTCTATGAGCTTTCGCTTCTCATTGACAGAGATTCAAAGTTTTTAGTTTACTTTACTTTAGAGATTCAGTTTTAGGAATTGTTTTGGTAACCAAAGGTGATGGATAAATAATTCCAAGGTAGAGAGTGAATTAGGAGTTGATTATTATGTTGTAGAGGATTACTGAGATTCATTTTATAGGTGATATTATTAACAGTAAGTTCGTCCATCTGATTATAGTCTTTGAGGAGTGAAATCTTTGTCTTGCCAATTTTCTTCTCAGATTGACAAAAACAGTATCTAGGTGGATCTAAGTGACCCTGTGATAATTACTTCTCTAACCCAGAGTTGTTTCATATAAATAATCCTACAACACCTTGGCTCAGAGTAGCAGGTGTAGATAGACATCATCAAACTGCCAGTATTTGAAACAAACTCAAATTCTACACAAGGTCCAAATATTGTGATCATGGTTTGGTATTTTGTATTTTCTCAACCCTTTTGACTTTTAACAAATTTCAGTAGCTATAAATAATGTCTTGACTTGAAGGGTATGGCATCAGCTGTCTGGTTGTGGTTTAAGGGTGTACCTCTATGCCCAGCAGTGACTAAAGACCAATTTAGTTTAGTTTGAACTTGACTTTAGTGACACATGTTGATCTCCTCAATAAATGTGGCAAAGCCCATGGGGAGAAGGTTAATGAACCCCTTAAGGTTTAACTTTTAAACTAATGAGGGCATTTGCACTCTCTTGTGAATCCAGCCAATCCCACGTAACATAAAAGGTCAATTAAAATATGATGCCTCTAGAGCACTCTTTAAAGGCTACTCATCAGTTAGTGCCCCAAATTGTAACATGCTGAATATGATACCTGCGGTAGTAGATTAACTAAACGACTGCACTTAGTCTATACATATATGTCATCAGTAAATAACTCTGGTATGTGTGGGTAACCTGGGGGGAGTAGGACTATCTTATCATATTACATAAATATATGAATTTATATGAACGATGACGTAAGTGTATAGACTCAATGCAGTCGTTTGGTTAATAATCTACCACAAAAGCCTCTAGAGCAGGGTTTCCCTAGCTTCATTCCCCCACAAACCCCCTGTGGATGTCAGAGTTGTCCACGAACCCTCAACTTTTCGAGGCACGATCAGAGTCATTATTATACTATAATACGCATAACAGTGCTTCGTAAAAGATCAAGTTCATAGTGTAATATTGTAGTTTGTCGATAGGTACGACTTTTGTACATATACATACTAAATTATATGATATATCAGATTTTAGTTCAACAAAAAGTACTCTAGTTTTGACTTTCAGAAACGTCTCACGAAACCCCCTGGGATGGACTCATGCACTCCCTGGGGGTTCGTGCACCCCAGTTAGGGAACCCCTGCACTAGAGTATTCTTTAAAGGCTCATCAGTTAGTGCCCCAAATTGTAACATGCCGAAAATTGCTGAAAGGTAAAATACTTTTTCCAAAGAGTTTAATTTCCAAATATCTTCCAGACTGTGAGGAATGTTAAATTTGGCAATGATTTGTCTCAAAGAGCTAAAATGCTTTAAGGGTGTTTAGTTTGAAGTCTGAAAAGGAGTGACCATATATACCTTTCAGATGAACGTAATGCTGAGACCGAGACTGATTCTTCATGTCAAAATACATAGTAGTTTGATCAGCCAAAATACATCTGTCAGTCTCAAATCAGGCCACAGGATTTTATATTGGGATTGTTTCATGGGAAACAACTTTTCAGTATAAACTAAACAGTCACCAATCATTTTTTTACAATTTTAACTCAAACTAGAACAACTGATAGTTCTAATTAACAAAAGTTCTGTTGTTTATCAATCTGTATCTTAAATAAATATATAAGCGGCATGTCCTGTCAATCTGTCATGCCTTTTGATATAACTTTGATATAATGGTCCTTGGGTGGTGGGTCATTGTGCTTGTCTGAGGATAGGAGCACTATCGCCATTTACAGTACTAGATCATTTTAGCCTTGTAACTGTACAGATTATATTGTTTAGTAAATTACAACTTAGCACTTCTCCTCCCATTCAGAAATGCATCAACCAAAGTTTCTTATATAATTTTGTTGTTTAGCTGTCGGTCATCTTGGAAAGGTCAATTTGGGGTCTCTTAAAATTAGAATTGACAGCTGCCTACGAAAGAGTACGTAACCTAAAGGACTTACTTAATACTGATCCATTAATACTGTAATGATTGAGCATAAATTGGTTTAGTAAATCATATAGCCACTTAGTTTGATATTTAACCAGTATACCATTCTTATAGCCAGCCTAATTGGTAATTTGGCTTGCTCTGGTCATTGATCTAGCCAAAGCCATGCAATTAATCTCATATCAGGCAGAAATGAGGGAACTCCTGTAATTAAGAAACTGGGTCATGTTTTATTCTTAATTATGCCAGATCAAACCCAGACTTATGACATGGTATACCACTGTACATGATTTATATCACCTTCCCCCATCTTTCAATGGAATTTGTACTGTTAGTGGCAGCCACGCTCACTTTAATATATGGCAACAAGTTCAACTGTGATTTTTGATAATCCTCTCTTCTTGTGGAAAACGTGTTCATTACTATATGCAAAACCGAATCATTGTGGCAAACATGAAAACTTTGGCAGCCGAATTTATCTTGAGTTGAAATTTTCAAGTTCTTGGTACTTTCTGCAAAGCTATTGGTTTAAAGAAGTCAGCTGGTGATGACAGTGATTGTATTTAATAACGTTTTATTTTGTATACAGATCATGGTTATGAAGATACTCTTTTCTGGGTGGTCCCTGTATTGTAGTCATTTGTGTCACATATCTCATGTTTTTCCCATCATTTGGACTAATTGTATTCAAAAGTATGGATTCTGTTACATATTACAAAGAAGTTGAATGTTCACATGTCAGAAATGACACCTGTTAGAATGTAGTCTATGTTTGGAGTTATGGTCCATCTGGATTTTTAGTTCAGGTCTAGAAGCTACTTGCCTTCAAACCATTGGTTTACTGTGCCATTGGAATGTAATAATAATTTGTGTGCAGTATCTGGAATAGTTACAGCTGGAATTTCACCGAAAAAGGCAAACAACCATCAATTTGTCTTTGATAATTTAATAATCACATTGTATGCATTGTATGCATACAAGATTGAGCAATTTTGTAATTGGAAAAAAAAAATGTACAATGCAATATGACATCATACAGCTCATTCATCCAGTGAGGTGCAACTTTAGTTGTCTCAACTTAACATCACAAGAGAGCAGAATTCCATTCTATTTGTGTCATCTTTCAAATTTGTAACTGTTGGTTTACAGTACTGTGCTGCATTGTAGGTCAAATACTTACTCTTTTCTTAAGTTGTTTGAGGTACAGGGTAGGGTTGGGCGATATTTGCTTTTTATCGTCACGATAAATAGTTCAAAAATTATCGCGATATTTCGATAATTTTTCCTTGTTGTTTTTAGTGTGTTCGCGAACACACTAAAAACAACTGCCGATTTCCCACCGGTGTTTTCGCGCAGCGAACACACCGGTCAAGGGGTGGAACCCCTTGTGGGAACCAGGGGGCGAAGGCCCCCGGAAAATTTTAGTATTTTTGCGTGTCTGGCGATAAAAAATTCGCAGTTGAGGATTCAAAATACTGACAACTTTTTGAATTTAAATTGTCACGAAACTGATGAAAATTTTAAAATGACAAGTTAGAGTAGCTATATTATGTGATAAAATGAAAAGAGATTTAATCTGTCTTACAATCTTTAAAAATCTTACAAAACTTTCGATAGTATGAAACAAACTACGTTCGGCAAAGTCCCGTTTCTAGACTGTCTAACAATGAACAGCGTGCACTATACGTACATCAGTTTACAACTGCAGTGTTTCATTTACCCTACTTAAATATCACGGTAGGCTACAGTACATGTGCTGCAAATTTTCCCAGGTACCTTGCCAAACAACCCCCCTGTCTAACACCTGTTTGTTAACATTTTTGGCACGTTTCCAAAAAACTATTTTGGCTCCACTCTAGAATTAATTAGGTCAGTCAGTAAAGGATCGGTAAAGTTATGCGAAATGTTATCTTAGACGTTCAAGAAAAGTAGGTAAATATCCCGTAACATTAAGGTAAGTAAAACACACCTCAAGCCAACGGACTCCTCCGCATGAACAAAACAATCTACTCCCCATGTTACACGAGGCACAGTCTATACCATACAGACTTAGCACGATATCAAAGCCCCCAATAGCTACAGTATGGCCATCTTTATGAAAGTAAACCTTGTAATCCCATGTTTTAGGCCACTTGGCATGATTAACTTAATGCTAAATATTGTTTCCATGTCCTTGTAGAGAACGTCAACTTCGCAAAATACAATTAGTTGTGTTTTTGTTGTTACGTGAGATCCGTAACTGACGAAGTGGTTAGGCTATTTACTATACACTTAACTATGGTAGGATATTAATGTTCCCTTTTTTTTTGGAAATTCTAGAAAATACTTTCTTTTCCCCCCGCTTAACACCAGATGTGGTCTTATGGTTTATTCATAAATGGGTGTACTAGAGCCTTGTTTACATGACATTAGTTGCATTTAGCACGATATGCCAGTTTCGCGTGAATTTTTCGAAAGTATTTTGCTCTATCTTTCGTAAAATTTGAAAGGTGTACCAACTTACTTTTCGTACACAATTGGTAATGTTGTAAAGGACGGGTTTTTACGAAGTTCAAAAGTCAGTAAATGAAGTTGATAAACTTTATTTCTTTTCAACTTTCTTAACCATGGAATGCTAGAATAACATTTACACATTAAACGGAGAAAGGATAACCGCATTTTTTTCCACATTTATTTCAAATTTCTTTCACAAGAAATTATCGTCATTTGTTCAATCCTCAAAAAATATCGTCTTGAAAAAAAATTATCGCGATATTAATAATTTTCGATATATCGCCCAACCCTAGAGTAAATCTTCACATTGTTAAGAATATTACCAACTTACAACCCTTGTTAAATCTCTCTTGGGACAATCATAAAGTGGATTTTCTTTTAATCCCAAAGAAATTCATCGTCTTCCCCATACGGTAGGCTTCCGAGATGAATGACTGTGATGTGTTCCTTGCATTGGTGTCATGCACACATGGCTTATTCAACTTCAAGTAACTGCCATCCAAGTGGATCAGTAATATAGGAAAATTTTGATGGGATCAGTAATAGGACAATTTTATGGGATCAGTTATAGGAAATTTGTTTATGGGATCAGTAAGAGGAAAATGCTGATGCTGATGGCAGGAATGTGAAATTACAGTAATGCTCTATAACGTTTTTGCCTTCCACTTCACAACGTTTGGCAATTACTCGACTTGACAAATTTAGTCCAGCTTTCTCTGCTGTTACCTTTGTAAGTTGTTAACGATTTAATGTTCGTTCATTCATAACGCAGAATTGGAAACAGGTGAAATGAAAACGGAAGCACCAACACCGAAACCAGCCGCCTCTCCAACTGCTTCACAGATGCCTCCTCCACAAGACATGTACAGGATCCAGACAACGAATGCAGGAACAGCCTTAGGTGAACCAGCTCCCAACTCAGGTTTGTAACAGGGAAGGGTCTAGTTCAGGGTTTCCCTCACTTTATCCCCCCAGGAACCCCCTGTGGATGTTAGAGTTGTCCACGGACACCCAACTTTTCGAGGCACGATCTGAGTCATTGTTATACTGTAATACGCATAACAGTGCTTCGTAAAAGATCAAGTATCACATACATGGTACGGTACTACTATTGCAACATTTGCACACATTACTAAATTATATGACATATCAGATGTTAGCTCAACAAAAAGTACTCTAGTTTTGACTTTCAGAACGTCTCACAAACCCCCTGGGATGGACTCATGCACCCCCTGGGGGTTCATGCACCCCAGTTAGGGAACCCCTGGTCTAGTTAGAACTGTCAGTGGTTTGGAATGTCTTCATGGTTTACCAAAAAAGTTTTGGGAAATTTCGGCATATTTTGGTCAAAACCATATCCGGATAGAATTTGAAAAGAAAAAAAGGAGAATGTTGAAAACTATAACGGAAGTATTCCAGATGTATAACAGTTCAAGGATTAATCAACAATAAATGAGAAATTCCAGTTCTTTGGTCGTTTATAGGTATCTTGGTTGTCAGTAAGACATTCAAGCATCAAATAATTGAACAGACCTGTTAGTCTGGTACTTTGGGAGTTTAACTCAAATGTTATGGGGTTTGGAAGAAAGAAGGTTAGTTTAGTTTAGTAGAAAAAAGGATCAGGAGGGACACTCAAGTCCCCATCAAGGACCCTATAGGAGAGAGGAAAAAAAACTGAAGAAACAAAAACTCAGACCTGATTACAATGCTTAAAGTGCTTGTCCAAAGCATTCTTAAACCCATTCACACTACTTGCAAGTACAACTTTCTCAGGCAAACTGTTCCACTCATTCACAACCCTTTGAGAAAGAAGGTTGTACATCTTATCCGAGTGACCTAAGCTTTAAAGTGTTTCTTTACAAGTACATGTGTAAATGAGTTTCCCTTCTTCACTCCATAGTGTCTGTAAAGAAATTTAACTCTGTATTAAATGTCTTCTTAATCCGTAGACTACTTTTACCCGGAAACACAACAACAGCCCGACGTACCAATCACTCCACCAGTATCTTTTCAACCTTCGAATTCATCTCAAGATTTCCATCAACAACAACAACAACAGCTATTGCCCTCCACTGACTCTTTCATACCCCCACAAAAATCTTATGTGCAAAGAGCACCGTCTGCCCAACACAGGCAGGTCGTTAGACAACAAATGAACACTCAAAGAACATATCCACCTCAAAGGAGACAATATGGAACCAACAGAAATCAACCAGCCGGCAAAACGAGAATGACACCGCAACAGATTAACGTACAGCATCAGCAGCAGCAAGTTAGAAATATTAGTAACATCCCGCAATCGATACCAGGTACTAGTCAGCAAGATGTGCCGGGCCCATCAACAAGTGGTGAGTAATCTTTCACTCCATTTTTGGGAGCGGTTCATGAAAAGCACTTGGGAGTCAGTCTGGGGTGGGGCCCTATGGAGGACATTCTTGTTTGACTGCTCAAAAAATTTGCATATGTTTCAAAAAATTAATTGAACACTTGCCAACACAGAAAGTGTATTGTTGAGAAAAAAACTTGACTTTTACAGTATAGTCACAGTGGTTCAATTTCTCTAAACAATGCTTAGGATTTTTCATGACTGGGCTGATAGAGAAAAAATCACCATGGAATGCTTGGATATATAATAATCCCAGTCTTTTGGGAGCTTGGATGTTGACTAAAACAAGTAACAGAATTCTCTAAAAAGGAGATTTGAGTGTAAAGAATAAAAACCATACTTCAAAAAGTTTCTCGTTATATGGATTTTATTAGCTATCTGACAAGGATGTCCCCTCATTGGAGAATGTTGGTTTGATATCAAAATGAATGCAAAGAAAGCAGTCCGTTCTTATGTACAGCTTGCTCTTAAATACCAATGTATACCAAAATAGGCAAAAAATGACAAAGTTGTCTAAAGTTATCAGGTTGTCAGTTTTCAAAGACAACCAAGACTTCCATTCGGGTCATTTTATAGATTTGGTCAGTTTTTCGTGCCTGAAATTGGAATTTTCTTTGCATTCATGTTATCAAGTACAACATTGCTCTCAGTGCATCTCAACTGTAGTGGTTGCTTCTCATCTGCACTTGGAGGATGGAAGGCGAAGATGAAGAGACCTGGAGGAGCTCAACAAGACCGATGAATTTTTTCCACCTGCGTCTTGAAAGACTTTTGAAGGAATTTGTATGAGCCATTGTTGATTTTACCTTAAACGATCGTTGTTTCTTTTTACATCATTACTCGATTGTGTTCCTCCTGACAGCTTGTCTTGTATAGGAAAAGTTTTATGCTTTCTGGCAGATTTGTAGGAATTCATTTCTTTACATAACTTGAAAAAATTAAATTTTCAGTTAGTATGGCAGGAAAAAGCACCACCAGCCTTGAGATAGATTCAATACCTGTGTGTGTTATACTCATGTCATCTGTTGCTGCAGTTACTGCACATCTACAAACTGGTTTCTATTACATTAGTTTCACAGCCCTCAATTAAGTCTTACATGGCAGAAATAGGTCTAGTGTTGTGTCAATGACAAGATGATTTGCTTCCTGTCCCTTCAGTTGCAATGCAGTTTAATTTTCCAGTCCATCCCAAGCAAATTTTGCAAAGTCGTGAATTTCTATCTGCAGTAGTTTTACACGTCAAGATTTCTTCTTAGTTGCTTTCGTCTGTGTCACTAAAGCAGAGGAGGTGTCTGGTATCTTGATAATATCTGTGATTGTTCTAACCAGACAATGACATGTTCATAGCACATTAACTTAAGCCATGGCTATTTTGCATATGAAATGTTGGCCTCAATTTCTTATTGACAGAAATTATTAGACTCGTAAAAAAACGATTGCGCCTCTGGGCAAGGGTTATGACTTCAGGGCATCCATACTATACAATACCCTCTGCTACTTTTATTATTGAAAAGCCGTTGGATCTCGAGCGGTCAGTGCACAAAACGTATCTACTTCCAGTACTGGATAGCAAGTATGATGATTTTGTTTATATGTGGTCTTCGGATAGGATGGCACCCTTCGTGGATGTATCGTTTTGGTTACAGCAGAATTTAGAATGTGTTGAAGAGGTCATTCAGAGTGAAGTGTCTTGTTTTCAGTTTATTTATCCGTTCTGTCTTTCCATTGCATTTAGCTGTACATACTGACTTGTTTCTGTATTCTGGTCATGTTACTTGTGAACAGTTTCCCTAGAACTCTTGGATCAGTTGATATGCAAGACGAAATATTTTGGAATAGTGTCTTTCCTTGAGAGGACTTTAAACATGTCATCTTGTCTTGTTTAGCAGTTATATATGTGGTACATCGGAAGATTCCAAGGTTTCATAATTTCTGAGGTTTTATTGTTTTTGGGTTGTGTAGTTTTGGAGATGGCATAGTTTCAGAGGTTGTTAAGCTTCAGAGGTATAGGTTTGGAGGTTGCATAGTTTGGGTGGTTGTATAGTGTTTAAGGTTAGGTAGTTAATAGTTTCAGAGATGTTGAAGTTTGGTGGTTGTAAAGTTTCTGGGACCGTTGTATGTTCATCCTGGCTAAAAGTGAAATCATCACCAGTGTTCACATCTGCGTTTTCCCCGATCTGGCATGTTTTGCTCTCGTGAGAATGTGGTTCTCACAGTATCCGTTCTTGTCTGACCCGGCTTTTTCTTCTGTCAAAATTTGTCGTGCTCACGAAGAGGGGTAAGTACTCTTTCTCCAGGTGCAGATGGTGTCATCATTCCCATTAATTTTAAGAAAGAATCTATCAAGCAATTTACATTTTGTGTGCACTTATAGTTCATAGCTACTGTGATAGGATTGAATAAAGGACATGGTGTTTTTAGACATATCAAAGCTGTAGGTGAAAAAACATGCACAAATTTTTATAGAAAAATTCCTTCACAAAAGCTAATCCTCTGCATAGCTGGACTATTCCATATGATGGAACAGTTTGCTATAACTGAACTGAACTGGAGAAAATGGTAAAATTTTAAAAGTCAATCACAAAATTTAATTTTATCACATGGCTTAGAAATCATGTGAGTGAATAAAAATTTACCTACAAAATGAAGGCACAGGCAGCAAAGAGTTGCTGTGTGACACTCAAAACTCTGGTGTCTGTTAGGAAATTTGCATCGACAATGCAGTTACCCTATCTTTATAACCCAAATGGATTCCAACCTTGCATTGGACATATATTACTTAGCAGAATGGGTCAAAAAAGATTGCTATGTCTTACAGTCTTAGTATCCCTGGTACATTTGTCTTTAGTGACTAAAAGTACAATCGAATTGGATGGTAGATTATTGATTGCTTATTTTGAAAATCCTCGCTGGATTGGAAAATCAGCCACCATATAAGAGTAGGTAATAGTGATGGCTATCGGTGCACAGTGTGTATGTTGCTTAATAGATAGCAAAATCACAGACAAATTTCAGCCCCGCAAAAAAAAAAAATACAAACTTTTTTGTAAGTTTTGTATTGAAGGTTTTGTGTGTAAGTATCGAGTAGAACTGTTGATAGTTTGGAATTGTTGAGTAAAATAAAAAAAGTGAGGGAAAAATACAGGGAAAAAAATTGTGATTACAACTTGGTTGTGATTACAGCCAAATTGAGAAAAATCTTGAAAAGGTTTAAAACCACCTAGTCACTGCTTGACATTTTAAACCTTGTGTCACATTTGTCTGTGATTTAGACTGGCTCCCAAGTGAATCGAATATTTGTCTTATTGTATAAATTGTGAGAAGATATATCGGTGGAAAAAGCTGGCAGTTTGGTAAATCACCAAAACTGAATTTTATAAAATAAAAAAATTCCAAAATATTTTTGTGGTGGAGAAAAATTTCAAAAATGGTCTGCGCCAGGTCATTACGTAGATTGGGCTTGACATATATTTGCTGGATCTGTTGGGTTGTGATATTTACAGATCTGCCATTTTGTGGCATTGACACAAACAGAGCAGATTTATAATAGATTTAACCAAAGAAATATCAAAGGCCAAAATCAGATGGCAGAGAAAGTTTGAAGAAATGCTGAAATATTGTATCCCTGGTACAAATGTTCACAAATGGATTTAAGGTTTAACATGTAATGAGCATCGAGATGCCTCCTTAATTACAACTCCCATAAAAAATTATGTATCTCAACTTTTAGCATTGTGTTGGATTTTCCACGTATATATCTTCTCAAACTTGGTTGCGAATGGTGGTGGCTAAAATTGGGTCACAAGTGAACTGTCCTCCAAACCTCAGCAAAGATACATGCAGCAGTCTATTCATAGTTGAGATAACCAAATATAGTTGTAATTTAAATTTTGGAAAATTGGGGAAATATCCAGGAGTCAAAATCAAAACTAGATACAAAAATCTGTTTATTTCCTAATGGGAGTGAAAACTGGTTACCTCTGAAGTATGTTGGCATGGTCTTTTGCTGAGGGTTGGAATACAGTTTTGAATTATTCAATTATGTAAATGTATTGAAGATATGCAGTATGATATGTTGCTATGGTTACTTGAATACTAAACATGGTTGTGGATGTTTTCTACTGCAATAAACAGATTTGAGATGAATTGTGTAGTGTTCCTGCTAGAAACAAAAGAAAATGTTTTGTTCAATGGGGCCACAAAGTCAACTTGGATGTTTTGGGGATGGGGGAGATACTTTTGAGGTACGACGACAAGTATCGGATCAGAAATTCACTAGAATCAGTGTTTATTGCATGTAGGAGAAAATGTGCACAACAATGCTAATAAGATTTGATGTGAAAATTTCCCCAATAATGAGGAATAAACCTTTGTGTTAACACAACCTCATTTTATACCAGTCTGTTATTTTCCGGCTCTATACAATGCAGTCTTTTAAGTGTTTTCTGTGTCGGGTACGCTATTCCTGGAGAACACATCGTATAAACTTTCCAACTAACTCTGTGCAAACTTTAATGCAAACTTTAATGCAAACTTAATACAGTAACGAAGTGTAGCAGTCTGTTGAGATACAACGACACAGTATGTAGAGAAGTAACGGTTTCCTATATACTGTACTTATTTAAAAGAAAAAGATTGATTATGACAGGTTCTTAGAACAATACAAAGCTGCACTGTAACGTTCACCCACACTGTTGTTTTATCGCATGGCATTTTTAGTCGTGAATGTAAAACAACTGATGACCAGTTTCCGATCCCAATTAAACATTTTGAAACAACCTGCTTTGTTTATAAGTTACTGCCTCCTTCACGTTTTGTAAAACGGACGTTGCGATCGGATTAAAAAATGGTCAATTAACGTTCAAGATGGAAGTGACCATTTGGTAGTTAGGGTTACAGCAAACATTGCAAGTCAGTTGCGTTGGCTTCATAAGTGTAGCCGCCTGTAACTTGTGGCTTGCAATAATGAAAAAAAAGATGTGCTGCTTTGGACTGTAATCTGTCAGTTGTCCCGTTTTATGCATAGTGGCAATACTGCCCTCTCTCACTCTCTCCCTCGGCCACCTCAAACCCATACGTATGAATCTACCATTTTCAGTAATTTTTTAAGCTTGTTTTCACTCAAACTTGCATCACAACAGGTGTTCTTTGTTTTCTTTTTCCAAGATACTTTTTGGTAAAAACACTGATGAAACTTCTCTTTATTGCTCTTTTGTAAATTCATATATACATTTAGGTGAAAACCAAAATATCATATTGAAGCGTAGTAAGCTTTTATTACTTTGTTCCAAGTTCCGACTTGATGAGTACAGAAAACTATCAATAAAAAAAAAAATTCCCATTCTTAAGGTGAAAAAATTCCATACTGTGTTGTCCTTGGTCATTTTCTGCTTCACACATTGTTAAAGTGTGGTTGAAACCGACTGTCATTGGAGGTTTCCTTTTTTTCATAAAATATGATTCACAAAACATTTCAATATGTTGAATTCAGTGCTATGGCATAGAGAGTGGGGTGGGATGGAAGGGGGGGGGGGGATGTGAAGGCTTTCTAATACAGTCACTGTGCCAGGGGTTGATGGGCCCTCTTCATTAACAATTGATTATAATTGGCCTTGGTACGTTTGAATTATATGACCAACTATAAAGTTACTAAACACATCATTCCCGACACTGTCACTCTTTACAACCTACAGTGGCGTTACGTCGAGGTTGACAATATCGTCTGGGCATTATAGTCCGTTCACTCTTTACAACCTACAGTGGTGTTACGTCAAGGTTCACAATATCGTCTGGGCATTATCCGTTATCGTCTTTATATATAGTCAGATCATCGAGCAACACTTTTATCGTCGGGAAGCGCGAGTATCGTCTGCTTGAAATACACTATAACGTCGGGTTATGGTCGGTTAATCTGCAGTATCGTCGGCAAGGCAGAGAGCTTAGAAACGAACAATAGGTTGTGGTTTTTGCTTCCAGGATCGACAGCCATGAGGAAGAATGGCTACTAACAATATATCAGACAGTTAACTAATTGCAAGATAATTCCTTGCAAGAGGACCGAGGCCATGACCAAACACTACTGTACTGTATATTATCAATGTCAACATACTCTACAAATCTGAATATAGGCCTACAGAAAATATTTCGATTTTGAATGCCTTAGTAAATCCTAATTGATTTTGTAATGAAACCTCGCTGATTTTAACGGATATATAATACATTACACTATATGAACATCAGAAATACAATCATACTTCCCAGTATCAATCACGCTGATACATTCCGTATCGCTGAAATACACCCTTTCCATTGGCCGGTCTGACCCGCACATAAGAGCTTTAAACCCTTGACTTGTTTGAAATATTTATTTTATTTTATAAAAGTATTCCACGATCACTAGACAGCCCCCCTCCCCCTCGCATCGCAACAACCCATCCCAACAACCCCTACCTACCCCTTCTCCCCCCCCCCCCCCCATGTTGCCTAAACTTTGCAATAGACTCGTATATTTACCTTGCAAGGTACAAATATCCAGCAGATAAAATTATGATAAATCCATTACGGTTCAGAGTAACAATATGTGAAAATCGTTCGTATTGTTAAATAAACGTTGGTGTTACGAGAAAGGCTAATAAATGTCCTGTTGGAATTGTATCCAATGAATTTATCTTGACGACCTGCCAACTTTTACTTCCACAGCAAATATTACATTAGTACCGCGTAAATGGGTCAAAGTTTGCGAA
Source organism: Apostichopus californicus (assembly GCA_020650975.1). Lineage (NCBI taxonomy): Eukaryota > Metazoa > Echinodermata > Holothuroidea > Aspidochirotida > Stichopodidae > Apostichopus > Apostichopus californicus. The sequence continues at coordinate 4,521 of JAIPMN010001271.1, read as the reverse complement.
TAACAGGTGGCTGTCAAAAGACCCTGCGTTTCTCAAGCTTTGGCGCTGATCTAGATATTAATTGGGTCAGGCACCTGTTCACTAAATGATTGGGAAATTACGCGAATCATGTGATTGATGTAAGAGCAAAGAGGAGGCTACACGGGTTCGTGTATCATTTAATGCCATTTGAAATGATCACAAAAAGAAGAACTCTTGTTTTAATGTACGCTGATAATAATTAGTTGTCTTGTTTGTGTATAGATTCCCCCATCCATGTCCTCCTGGCTAAATGCTGCCAGGATCGAAAGCAAATGGCAAAACTTCTGGTTGCACAATATTTTACAGCGGAAGAGCGAGTACATGGGAACACATCAGGGAAGCGGGGCAAGACCCAACTAGATAAACAGCGCCTACAGAAAATAAGACGATCCATATTTGACTTTGCACCGCTACCGACACATCAGGAAGAGGAAGCTGAGTGGGCACGTGTGAAGACAGCCATCGATCTCTTCAACAGGCACTACAGACAGCAACTGCGAGAGAAGGCAGATGCGCGACAGTAGATAACCTTTTCTAGTTGTACAGAAGAATATTCCTTATGTTGTAATGTAACAATTTTCAGTGAGTTACAACTGAACTTGAGCACAAATAATATCTTTTTTGTTGTCTCCCACAGTAGTTGTAAGTTACGCAAAACAAGATCCATTTTATATCCATTCTTTATTTATAGGATGTTGAACAATTTACTGTAGATGCTTCTAAAACATTCCTCACCACGTAAAATAAATAAAAAAATATACGAGTTATGAGTGATTTAAAGTTTACAAAATATAAAAGGTGTTGACTCAGTAATGTTTTTTTTCACTTAAGAATAACATGAGTGTGATTTTTTGTGTGCTATTTCGTATACGCTATTTCGTCAAACTTATATATTTTTTTTCCTAACTCAGTCAGATCATATTGGACAAGCTCTGAAATTGTACTGATAGATAGAGCTTATTTTAAAGTTTAAACGCATTTTAAGATTCCTCCTACTGCCGACAAAAGTCTGTACCTCCTTCCGTTTTCAAGTTATGAGTGATTTAAAGTTTACAAAGTATAAAAGGTGTTGCCTCAAATATAGTTTTTCAATTTACGAATAACATGAGTGTGATTTTATATAGTAGATCATATTGGACAAGCTCCGAAATGGTACTGATAGATAAGAGTGTATTTACAATGCATTTTAAAATTCCACTTTAAGTTAATCTAAAGTTGCATAATGTGCTCTGATGTCAGTCTATTTGGTTCAAAATAAATTTTCAAAAAATTAAATCTTCTCGCAACACTTTTCACAGTGTCTGTAATAAAATCACTTTGGGCTAGGTCGCTTAGCAATGTCAGTTCAGTACAGTAGTTCTCTTTAGTTTATCAACAGACTGTAGGCCTGGTTTCGTTGGGATTAACCGACGCTACCGACGATAAATTTAACAATAGCGATCGATTTAATCCTTTCATGAATGGTCGGTCCGCATCTTGAATTATCGTCGGGCTAATACACCTGTACTTTTGCAGTTTATCGTCGGGTAGAATTTTTATAGTCGGAGCGTCGAAATTGAAATTTATGGTCCGGTATAATCGGGTAGTGTCAACCTCGACTTAACACCACTGTATGAACCTTCCAGTGCCATGGTTCCACACTTCCTATGTTGTACTCAAGTGAGTACATTCCTTTGCTGTACTGTACTGTACATTACAATCTTTATTGTAGTTACGACATGCATCTGTAGTTCTGTACTGTAGTCAGTACTTTAAACTTAAATGAGATATTTTATACAGATCCATATTTAACGAGTGCAGCATTTCTGTTGCTATCATTTTAAGAGTCCTGTTTCTGTACCCTTATATCTGGGCAAATTGTGTCCTTCCAGATTTACTATTAGAAAGAGGTAATGTCTTAAGTTTAATTGACCCTGATATTAAAACAAAGGGTGGGGGTGGTTGGGTTTAGCAGACAGCAAGGTATAGCATAGATCACTTAAAGCTGCAATGATCCTACATAAAATTAGTAAAACTTAAACAAACCAACAGAAATTATGAACCAGATGGGTCAGTTGCTGTCCCACATTAACCGTAACTTTCAACTTGTAGGGCGACCGTCCACAAACTACAGTACGGTGCTTGACCCAGGAGTGGGTCCCGAATTTTTTTTTGTGTTGTGGGATTTTCCCGCACAGAAGAAAAATTATCAACAATTTTTCTGAGCCTGCCTATAAGGATTTTAAAGTTAATACTGTACACTACAGAATTTTTAAAATATAAACCGGAACTGTAGGTTACAGTCATTCATGAACATGCTTTTACTGGAAATGTGAATTTTTTATGGCAGATTTTGTGCCTTCCAGAAGAACATGAGGTCAAGGGTAACATGGATGTTGTACTGTAAACTCTGTCAGTTAACATCTAGTGGAAATCAACAGAATCTGTGGGAAGAGTTATACTGAAAATCTGAAGTAATGGGGCTGGATCTTGTAGGACTCCTTGTTTTTCAGGGGGATATACATAGACAGGAGAACTTGAAACAACTGATATCTTTGCTTCTCTCATAAATTGTAGAAACTTTGTACCTTTAATCGCTTTGGTTTGTTCTCCCTTTCGAACCAGTCAACACTTGATAATGAGTTCTATTCTTGTCACAACAGGAGAGAGAAAGGGCTGATAAGAGGTGATTATCTGTATCACTGATAGCCGAGTACATTTTACAGTAAGATCTGGACAATATTGGGCCCTGAAATTTTCTCCCGACTGGCTTAAAATGCCAGTGAAGTTTGCTTGCTAGTAGGAAAATAGGCAAAGGCACTTGCATTTTTCTGCCACTAGACTTGAAGAGTATAAACACATTGAGTCAGTAGTTTGTTTCGATGGTTCTTTCGACTGAATGATTTATGAGGGTAAACAACTAACTGTTTGCTGTTAAGGACTGGCGGTTCATTAAGGTCACTTGCTAAGATTGGACAGTCTTGGTGAACCATAGCACACTGCCGACTGCCACATGTTCAGTTCCCCCGAATGAGCTCAGACGACTTACTGTTCATACATCTAGCAATATCTTCCATCAGTCGTAATCTTTAGCACATGATGCACGCTACCCGACTTTATCCTCGTTCCAACCTGCGGTCCAGTTGACTCAGCTTATGATCAGTTTCATTACTTCAATGCCTAATGCATCATTACCATTATATCTGAGGATTTCGTGTGACTCGGTCAGAACTATATAACAAAGTATGCTTTTAATAATCAACCAGTTTTTATTATTTTTTAATTGTATCTGTGATCTGTAAAAATATGTTGCTATTGACCAGAAAGTACTTTGAGATGTTGCCACTGTAATATGTGTAGTAACTATGTACAGGTGTACCTTAATATCACAGTACTGTGACTTGCACTACAGGTATGTTTTAGTATGCACTGCTGTACCGTGTTATACAATACACACAGTTTAAACTCAACAGTTGTTTTTCTGTATAAACATGTTCAAATCCAATGAGACAGATATATTATATTTAGAGGAAGGGGTGAGGGAGGGGGATGAGAGGAAGGAAATGAGAGGGAGGGGGAATGAGAGGGAGGGGGAATGAGAAGAGAAAGAGTTGAGGGATGGGATGGGTCTAGGAGAAGTATAACTGACCACACAGACATTGACATTGGTTTCTTCTGCAACAAAGGTAGTGATGAGAAGAAACAGTGTCATGCTAAGTTGCCACTCCAAAACCTGTTCTCTTGCAACCTTGGATGTTACATCAATACTAACACTTTATAACCTCAACTTAAGGTGAATTTCCTGTTCAAAGCAGACAACACCAGTTTGTATCTGTGGCCTGTAACATTTCCATCAGAGTTCGGTTTCTTCCGGAAGAAACCTATTTCTTCCGGGGACCTGGAAGAAACCTGTTTCTTCCAGGTTTCTTCCAGTTTCTTCCGGAAGAAACTGGAAGAAACCGGAAGAAACTGGAAGAAACTGTGAAAATTGGCATATACGCAGCACAGCCCACATACATGATAAAGAGACAAATAGTTTACCACCATCTGACTGAAATGCATACCATTGAAACCATCAAAATATGATATTTTTGTTTTGATTATAATTTTGGGTTGTTTTTCTACACCAAAAGATGTTTGCTTATAAATTACAATATGAAGGACTACTTATCATCTCGCGATCCCCCATCAACCAGAATTGCATAACTGGCCATACTGTATGAATGATTCATCTGGATTGGCCCATGCACTGAGGATTTAATACAATGAAAACCAAGAAAATAGCCGAACAATATCTGCTAGATTTAGGCAACAGTTTAATTTCTGCAACTCCTTAAACGACAACTTGTAGTTAACAGGAGGATTTGTCATCCCAACAGCAAAAAGAACAAACATCCACAATTAAACACAGCTGGCCACGAGCCAGCCCTCATTTCACACTACAACTTCCAGTCAAATCTGTAACCCTCATGTCTTGAGTTCAATCTCCACAAAATATGGTCATAGTGGTCAATGTAATCG
>JAIPMN010001270.1:29950-41688 GCA_020650975.1 Apostichopus californicus | reverse complement strand
TATTGGCTGTTTTCCGTCCTGGGGAGGGGTCTAATTTTTGGTTTGGTAACTTAGGGCATTTTGATACAAAATGGTGCTCTCATTACGTTCCATCATTTGTTTAGTACAAGTATATTCATCTTTGAGCGCATGTTATTGAATATAAGCCATTTCGAAGGAAGTCTGGAAAGCACCCCTCCCCCCTATTCCCCAGGTACTGCGGCCCTGGGTCAACTTCAATACGAGCGAATTCGTAAACACCCCGTTCACATCAACGCCAAAATAAGTTCGCACATATTTATGAATGGAAAATGTATTTATATATACTGTATAAATTTCTGTGATGTATGTATACCTGCAGAGCTGTATATTTACACTTACTGGCCGCTGGTATTAAAAACCTCGTAAAACGCCCTCTACCCGCTATAGTAGCATCTTTGGTAATTCGAAAGGCTATTGCCAAATGAGTTGATTATATTTGGTCCAAGTTTGCAATAAATGCCTACCTATCTCTTATCAGTACTTTGACTTTTCTCTTACGAAAAACTTTGTTGGTTATATCCTCACAAATCATGGGGAGTTGCATCAAAAGAATGGTGTAATTTCTTAGAAAAAGTTGATTAAATGAATTTTCGTACTAGAAGTATCCGTACTAGTATAACATAATATTTTCTGAAGAAGGGAAATGTTTCGTTTACCAATTTACCATTTCAATGGTTTTTACTTGGTTACAAATGCCGGAAATATGGATCATTTTATGGACAGGTGGAATACAAAACGCTGATTTGCATTGCGTAATATTTGCAAGTACTTTATATATATATAATTCCGATCAAATGACCACTAGGTTACATTTTGACACTGTCTCCTTCACCTTTCCATCATCCAAATTCTCCGTCAGTCCAACGGTCCCATCCCTTCTGAAAATATGAAGATGTCGGTTTGTAGAAAGTTGGCGTGATAGGAAAGTCCCTCGTGTATCCTATATTGCTGGCATGCGTAGGGCTTCCTGCATCGGGGCTGGTGTGGGTGTGGTACTTCGAGCAAGTATCACTGAGTTTTACTTTTACGTCTTTCCTGAGACAGCAAGGAGGCCCTAGAGATTCTTGCCGAACTACATACTTACGTAATATACGGCTTATCCGAACAGATGCATGTAGGCAAACACGGCGTTGTATTCCAAAGAAAGATGATCGGCATGAATAGGAAGATAGTAAAAATGAACACGAAGAGCAGTTATCATATCCCCTGTAGGCCTATTAACTGAACTGAGCAAACTGAACTGTCCTCAGCACACAGAGGGGAAAGAATTGTTGTATAAAATCAATGGGTAGAGGTAGGCTATGTTGATCGACATGATCTATCATTTAATCTATTTTACTATTTACATACTTCTGAAATTGTTTTGGACTATATGCGTTTTAGTTTCCAGTATCTTTTAGTACGGGTGTGTTGTTTATATTGTTGCTTTTGGCTTTTACATTTTTTTTTTTTGCCTTATTGGTTCTATATATTTAATATTTTGGTTTTTGTTACTATTTGTTTTTAGGTTTTACATTTGTAAAGCGATTTGAGCAGCTTTGCTGATAATGCACTATATGAATTTTACTTATTATTAAAATTTTACTTATTATGATAAACCAGGCTCAGTCCCGGTTTATTACACCAATGAACCTACACATGCTTATTTCGGGCAAATATGACGGATGTAAACCATACGGCTGGCATATCATCAACTAGATCTAATGACGATCCAAACTGTGCCGAATGTTTCATAATAATCATCTTCCCACGGGCATTTGGGTGTGTTATGGTGAGTATTGGTTCACAATACAACTGGGTAATCCGGAAAATGGGTGTGAGTTCAAATTAGAGTCCTTGACCATGAATCACACGAACAAACCCTCCAAACTATTGGATGGCAACATTTTAATATAGGGTATACTTTAAAATAACGTTATAATAAAATACAATTTCAACCAATTTAAATTAGTAAATACTTAATAACTTTATTATATATTATCTAACATAATATTAAATAGGTCTATATGTTACTTAAATGGCATAAAACTTAATAAATACAAAATTAATTGACTAAGAAACCCCGCAATTTTGTAATCGTCAGGGCGTATATGAAATCTGGACAGCAATCGAACACACTAGGTCGTCGGCTTCTGGTGACCGTCGAAATACCGCACATTTCTTCTAATGTAGGGCTGTGCCATTTAAGCGTACTCTTGAAGAGTAGATTCATAATTGCTGAAAAAGAGTAACCAAATGTACAATGCAAACAGAATGAACATTACGGTGCAAGAAACATTGTCTTTTACAATTTATAGCCTTATCTCCCAGACCATTTCATTACCTTCAATGTTAACGCCGAAGTTATATTTTAAGACGCGACTGTACTGAACCCACCAGGTTGTACGATGTACCACACGCTGAATTTTCACTGCATGTACATGTACCAAATACTACTACCTGTATTACGTGCGTATGTATTGCATGTGTGAACCTACTTTGTTGGTATAAATGTACACACCGTAGTCACATTGCACCTGTCAACGTTTCGCTTTACCAGATAAGCACAGCCGTTCTGCTCGCTTTTCAAATTCTTTACCCGACCAACTATCACAAGATGGACGGAAACTCTGCGGAAGATGGCACGAATATGATTACTCTGTACATTAAGGTTTGTAGTTGAAGCTGGTTTTGATCAAATACTCTTGCTCATTCGCTTTTTATAATAGGCTAGGCTACTTCAATTGACTTGGAACGTGTGGCCATTTCATACCAATATGACTATTATGAATATGAGTAGCTTATTCCCTCACTAAGGCCTAAGTTTGCCGAAAGGCGAAGTAAACACCAACTCACATGTGTGTTACTACCAAATATTATTGGATCATTCAGATGGACACAAAGATGAAGATGGCATCCAGCCTAACCAAAACCAGGCTAGCACTTAGCTTATTGTTTACCTCATCCACTTCAGGTTGGCCTTAGGTTGCGCCTATGGTAAATTAGGCCTAATGAGTAACAGTTAGGTCTTGCGTACCTGTAACCTAAGTGTAGGCTGTACAGAAGCAGGCCCCATGTTAGCAGCACTACAGTAGTTAAAATGGAGTTTCGTGAAGCAGAAAAAAATATTGCCAGCATATCATATAAGATATTTTATATGGTTGCATGAAAATTCACCATACATATCTTCTGATTTCATCTTGATTTTGTATCTTGTCTTATTAAGTAAAAGCATACTTAGACCAAATTTATTATGGTAGGAAACCACTAACACCCAAGAACTATGGACCAGGAACAATTAACTGTTAGCTGATTATTCATCTGGAGAATGTAAATGTGCTAGTAACATCAGCATTTGTTTTTACCCTACCCCCTCCCTTCCTCAAAAAGAAAAGAAACCTCCCTTGAAACTGAGGATTTAGCTCTAACTTTTCTGCTTCTGTTAAATACTTGTTAAACACCCTCTCGGGTATCACAACAAGGATGTTGGTGCGCAGGCAGCAGTGCTAGTAACAATGCGTGGGCAATCTAGTTTTTAAACACCTCAAGACTAGGGCTCTCCTTAACGGCCAAGGATTGCGTATTCCAGTCTTTTCATAGTCCCAGGACAGAAACCACACCGTAAAGCACGTTGACCATTGGAATTGAATATAGCGGCCACGCCTCCCCGGTCTCAAGAAGGGATCAGTCCCACCCGGGACCGCAACTAGGCCACCAATAATTTGACAAAAAAAGCAGAAGCCCAGCCCCCCTCCCTCTCTCCACGAGGGGCCCCCACCCCAAAGTTTTGAAAAGAAAACTACTAACTTGTGTGGGTGAGTGTTCAGGGTTACGTATCCAGCAGCACTTGTCGAACTTTGAAAACTTCATTAAATTTGAAATGTAACTTGACTATTTCTTGAAGTAAAGCTTTAATGAACAGCTATATCTATTCAGATAACGTTTTAAAACTTATCACAGCCTATACAGAATTACTCTTTCAGGAAAATAGAAAGACTGTGTCATTCTTTCAAGTTTATATTGTAGCTACTTGTTAAAATGTGTTTTTATGGAGACTTTAGTGCCATGAAGTTAAACCTGATCAATTTTAGAGCAGGACTACTTGACGGTCTTGACCAAACAGTAGAGATTGAAAAGTTCAATGGTCAAGGAGTCTTGTTCACTTGTAAGGCATTAGCATTCCAGACAGTTTATCTTGATACCATAGATAATTTTATATTGCTTGTGACAACTTAGTGTGGGCTGGAAAGCTGAACTACTGGGGTCAAAGAATAATGGTGTGAGCATTGTGTTAAATTAGCAACCTAAAAATAAATTAATCAAGGTTTTACAGTTGTTCAAGCACCTGAGTTGCTGTGTAGAAGGATATCATGTATCCTTTTATCTTGATGAAATGGTGTCTGGATTCCAAATATAGAAATGCCTTAAGAATTTCTTGTCATTGAACTTATAATATATATGTATTATTAACTTACAATACAAAATGGTTCTCTAAACAGAGGTCTCCAAGTTTTTTCTTGTATTACATATTCAATGGAGCTACCACATTATTACAGTGGCTTCATATGCACCCTGTTTGTAAATATTAAGTACCTGGAAAGCACTTCCTTAATGTACCTCCACAGTCCAATATTGCTGCAATAGTGTGCAATCCTTATAATGCCAATTATTAGCTCTAATAATTAGTAACAATTTATTATTATCATATAAAGACAATAACAAAGGTCCCATTGTAATAGACCTACAATATAGCCTTAAAGACTCAACTTGAATGCCTCATGTAAGTTATATGTCTAAATTGTTACTTCACTCTTTGTTTCCTGTCTAACCTATATAACTACAATGCAGAATGTCAATGCTTGTTTTGAAAAGTATGAGACTTTGTCAAGGTTTTACCAAGTCTTTATAATAGGAATTAGACTGTTACCCAGCTTCACAAAGCTTCGAGGAGCCTTCACAGGCACACAGCAAAACAATATCCAGTTCTAACAAACTCTTTATTCCTTTGAAAGAAATTTTGGGATGCAATCTGAGATTAACGAAACTTTGTTGAGAAATTGTGGTATGCTTCTACAATACTCACTGTTGTTGTCGGTCCATACTGTATGAAAAAATTAATAATGTTGATTATTTTTTTATTAGATTTTATTTTGTCTTCCCCACATACTCTGTCACTTCATTGAAAATTGAAATTAGGTGTAAAGTTTTGCTTTAGGCAGTTTCTGCTAAATGTGTGGCAAATTGTGCTGGTATGCAGCAAATTTTAATACAAAATACTGTACAGTATGGACAGGACTAAAGGCTGATGTGTATTATGTAGTATGTACCTTTGTATGGCAAGAGGAACACAGCTATTGTCCTCACACACAGCTTTAGTGTACCTCATTAAAAAATGCACTTCAAATGGTAAACGCCTGTCTTGTGTTTACTGGTGTAACTGGTGGTCTCCTCAACGGATTCAGATTTCAGATCGGCCAAAACAGTCTTTGACTGATAGTGTCATTGTGGGAGCTATGGCTGAGCTGTATTACAGTGCATATCTTTGTATGAATGTTGGTACATTCAATGTCAAAGTTAAAGTGTATCTTCAGTCAACTTAAAAAATTTAGCTATCTGAGTAGTACTGTACAACTGAGTTGAACACTGGTTAAGTAAATATCATTAAATTCAGAAAGGGTGTTAAGCTACTATATTACAATGGCTCCCGGAGTGTTGCATGGTTAAGGGAACAGGTCTGTCTTCCAAAGGTCAACATAAAATAGTTCAGTGTATTAAAAAGCATTACCGCAGAAGTGGTCAAGTTTTGAGTGATATTTGTCACTTTTCGGTGCCTTTGCACAAGCAAGTTATTTAGTCTGGTAGCAGCTTATCTTAACGTCTTGTTAAATTAGTCAAACTTACCAAAACCATGGATAGTTGTTTTCGGATTATGAGTGAACGTTTCTAAACCCGCCATTTTCTATGGTGTGACACATTGCATATATTAAAACTAATTAACTTGATTGAGTTCATAACAAAGTTTGGAATTGTAAGCAACATCGGCATTAAAACATTTTTTCGTGATTCGTTTATCGGTCCCTTAAATAGCAAAAAAAAGGACCCAACTCTCATAAATTTTGAAAATAAAATTTGAAGTCTTTAATACATGACTAGGAGGACATTTTCCCTTTTCGAGTTAAACATTAAAACAGATCTGTTAAAACTGTTTGCTTGTTTTCAGTACAAATATGAAAGTACAGGTCCTTTAGAGCTTATTAAGTTGTAAAAAGAAAAGCTGTGAACAGTGTGTAAAAATGTGCTGCAGGATGAGTTAGTAGTACAGTATGTTCAGTAAGTAGTGTACCAAGATGCTACAGTGTAGGAATGGTTATGGAGTAAGCTATTTTCAAATGTGATCTTAGTTGTGAGATCATTTCCCTGTAAAAAATCTGAAAAAAAATAACCTGGTATGAATCATGGTAAATTGTTGAAGCTCATTATGACTTACAGTTTCATAGTTGGGGAAAACATTTGTGTAATCGTTCGAAAGAGTTTCTCAGAGGGAATTTTGTATCCCAGCAAATTACATCGGACAGTAACTGTCTTTACCAACAGAAGTATCCGTTTGTAGTGGCGACTACAGTAGTTTGTAAGAGCTTTATGCCATACCATTACAGTATGAGCGAACCAGTAACAGATCTATCTAGCATTGTCTGCAGTGCAAATATGTGTCAGAGTAAATTACTGTATACTTTATATGAATAGCAGGGCTCATTTTTTAAACGAAAAATTTAAGGTTGTTCTTGGGACAACCTTGCCTTCGTCTTTGGTTGACCAAATGATTTTTTGGGTTGTCCAAATGAAAGCAACAAAAAATAACAAGCAATGGAATAAGTTGATGTGACAATTTTTCATTTATTTTATTCACTGAAATCAAGTTTGGTATATTCAGTTGGTATAATGATTTAGGCCATATTATGTCTGTTTAAAGTGGCCCTACAGTATCATGCTGTTGTTTGTTCCATATGGAACTTCTTAGATTACTTACTCTTAGAAATTGCATGTGTGCAGTACGGGTAGCGTTTCCGCGAACTGCTTCGTTTTCCCGCCTTTTTCCCCCATCTCACTTTCTATGTTGTTCGGTGCTCTCTCTTTCACATACATGTTTTGTTTTATCAGTTTTCTCTTGATGTTTTCCCGTTAGTTCTAAGCTATTAGCGGGGGGCTTTTGGTGGCTTAGTTTTAGTGGCTTCCTCTTAGCGGGTTTTCTTGAGCCAAGTTATTATTATTCTTGTAAGCCAGGGGCTGTTAAACTAGACTTATTAATCATAGTCATGTTCTGTAGTAATATGTACATACACAAATTGAAAGTGAAATTGATATTAATGAATCACCTCTGACAGTGTTCATTAATGGATAAGGGTCAGGATGTACCACGATGGGGTGCCTGGATTTCACCGTGATTTGTGAAACCACTTCGAAACCATGTTAACCTACTGTACTTTTTTAGTTCGGTTTCATAACTTTCTATCCGGTAATAACACCCCATTACAATGTAGTCTCATTTTCACAACTTATGAAGTTTCATTGCAAATCAGTATTTAGAGAAAGCTAGAAAATTGGTTATTATAATTTGGTGATTTAAGTCTGATGTCAGGGTTTAATGCAAATAAGAATGAATCATATTGCAGCTCACGGTTTGTGTTTTTCTTCCCAAAATATTTGCAAAGAATACTGCCTACTGCTGGCGAATCCTCGCTTTGTGTGATTTTTTTCCTCCACTCATTTGCAATTACTGAAAATTTTGACAAATACACAGCATCACATTTTTTACGCTAAACATTTTGAGAATTGCATCTCAAGTTCTTAGAGATGGGTCGCATTTAACGATACAATACCGGCTAAATCGAACGCCACACATAACCGTAATTCTCGTTAGGTTTGGTAAAATTGCAGTCAAAAACCATTTGCACCAAGAAAAGTCTAAATGTTCTGTACACTTAGACACTCCTTACAGTGTAAAGCAACGGCATATACTGTACTGTAGGTACTTGACTTTAAAAGACAAATCCTATGCACTTTTGATGCTTGTGAAGGGATTATTGGAATAACGGTTCTAGAGCAAACCTGTCATGTATGCAGATAATTGCCAAGAACAAACCCACATGTATGCTGTTACCACACAGAAACAGTGTATCTAGAACAAACCCGCCACACTATATATACAGTATGTGTCACTGTTAAAGCTTGCAAAACCATTTCTAAGGGTTAAGTGTAGTGTACCTTTACCAGTCAAATATTTTTGCAAACATACCTGCACGTTTGTTACAGTGTCAGTATGTCAAATGAAGAAGAAGAAGAAGAAAGAAAAAAATCTATTTTGGAATTTGTGACATTACATGACTCTTATGATCTTTTCTTTCACTGGCTGGGTGGATGCTGTTCTTATATTTCTGTAAACTATGAGTTTTATTACTGGTAGTTCTTTCTCAAGAGCATATAAATATCTGGATTTTCAGGGGATGCGGACAGCATGATACAGACTTTGTCTCTTTCTGTAGGTCATGATATTTTGTGCAGGATCTAAAGTTGACTGTACTGTACTGTACTGTACACATTTGTCATATATTATGATATATAAAAAATGATAAGATATTTACATATATTATGAGATGTTACTTTATTTACTTCATCATACATACACACTCCTATAGAAAGTGGTTAACAGTCTTGCGCTGCACCCGCAATGATCCTTCGTGAGATCATTCCCCTCATTGGATCATCCCCCTCATGGGATCATCTCACTCTTCCTTCTGAATCTACCATTCAGAAGTTCTACAAAGGGGTTTTGCCCTGGGATTTTCAACCGTTGCATTCACTCTTAACTACCTTGTTTGTGGAGGATTTTGTATGTAAAAACCACTGTACACATAAACATTTGACCATTAAAGGAACATAATGGTGTCAGAAAGCATTATCTGTACCAAAATTGATAGTTGATACACACATTATGAATTGGTCAAAATATAGAAAGTTTTACAAAATCAGATGCAAAAACTTGATGTACAGTACATTAAATTTGTGGTACCCAAAAGTTTTGGAACGGTTGGTAACCACATCAGGTCCCGTATTTAAGTTGCAGACTAACTAAATTGTAAATAAAATTATATAACTTTCTCAAAATGTTATGATCCAACAGAGAATACAAGCTTTAAAATGAGCTTCATCAGACTTGGTTATTTTAGTGGATGCTATAGTTTACCGGGCTGTTATGAGGTGTTGCAAGGGAGGTGTTGAAGTTGGGAGCATATATTTGGTAGAACATGGCATTTGCCATAAATGTCATCTACAACACAGTACAAACACCTCCCACAAATTGTGCTGAAATTGTCAATCCTGATATGGGCAGTAGTACTCAGGGATAAAGTTAAATAAAAGTTCACAGGACCAGATGAAGTACTGTACTCTCTTTTTGGTGGAAGCAGGTGCCACTTGAATGCAACCAGGGACCTCTAGAAATTTTCTTAGAACCATCCTTTCTACTCATTTTGATATACAGAACTATCATTCAGCAGCTAAATAACACATTCGATATGATCAAATAAAGCCATTTAATATTGTTTTGAAAAAAAAAAAATGGTGGTGTACTGGTGTATCGACTTGGCGCTACTAAGCATTACAAAAGTGGTTCCTGGTGGTGGTATTGTAATGCAGTTGTGTTTCTAAATTGCATGTATTTTATTTTATAATTTATCTAGCCTTTTTCATCAATCATATAGAAATTGAATGGTTTCACAAATATTGAATAATATAGAGCTGAATGCATCTTAGGTAGAGAACTGTACTGGAATCCTACAGTAAACTATACTGTACTGTAGGTGTCTTTCTATAGAAACACAGTGAGTACTGTAGTAATGGTGTACAATACTAATACTCTGCTTCTATTTATCCAGTATACAGTACATTCATATCATCACAGTTTTGTTTATCCTTAAGAAAATAAATTTTAATTGCTCTTTTATTTTACCGAGATGATAATACCAGCGGAGGTTATTATTAATCACCCCCGAGGGATGTCTATGACAGTGTTTTTAAACACCGATTATTTTGTACTTGCTTTCGCTAGTCTGAATCATATTTAGAGACTATTTGAGGAAGAACGATTAAAAACCTGACAAGGGAAATTAATATTTGATAGAGCTCTCAGACTCGTGAGAGCAGATGGGGGAATGATGAATTTTCACTGTTTACAAATTGATTGCACTAAATGTTCTTGACTTTCTCCATCTTGAAACAATGCATTATAAAGTTATAATGAAAAGTTATAATGAGTTGAAGTTTCACAGTACTTGTACAGTATTAAAGAAATATGACACTTTCTTGTAAAAACTAGAAAGGTGCTTTCACTGTACAGGTCTAGAAGTTTGCAATTTTAACTGCTTGCAAGAAATGCCAGTGCATAGAAAATCTACTGGCACAGAGAAATTCCCATTTTCACTTTCCTAGAACTAATTCAAAAGCAACATTTATTTTGCACTGGCAGAAAAATATCAGGGCCTATTTTTCCTACCAATGACAAGTAGGGAAATGAACTGGCATTTAGTCCCTAAGTAGTAGCCCGAATTTCCAAGCCTGATGAAATAGTTCTGAGCAGTATATATTTTTATTCCATGGCTGACTTGAACTAGTAAACGACCTTCCATCATGGTATAAAAAGGAGAGTTTTTGTTCCTTATCTTTACAGTGCATTGTATCAAGATTCCAACTTGTTGTGTACAAGAACCCTGTTGGTCTTATTTGGGGGTCAAAGGTCATTTGAGGTCATTAAGGTCAAAGGCTTAAATCAAAAACCAATATTATTAAAAGCATAGTAGCAAGCAACTTTGTACTTTGTATGTAGATCCACCAAGTTATTGCTTCTGTGTAGGTCAAAGGTCGTTTAGGTCAATGGAGGTCAAAGTGTAAAATCCTTGTCAACATCATACTTCACAGGTATGTCAACATGAATGCAACTTGCAAGTATCTCTTTGGTAAACAAAATTAGTCAAACCTGGAATATCTTGTTCGTAATCTACAGTACTGTAAATATTGTTGTCATATAAAGTGTGGCAAGTAATCACAAAGCCTTTCGGCTTCCTCATTTCTCAGAGTTTGTCCTACATCTTGGAAGTGTGTAAATAATTTGCTATTTTCTGAATCATACAAAATCGTCCAGTTCATTCTAGTACATGATGGGTATCATTGTACAGTGTTACCCATCTGGCTACTGTATGTGACTACTCATGTTTTTTTTTATAAATGTGGTGAAAGTGAACATTTCTGTATGAAAATTTGTTTTCCCTCTACTTATGCACATTACAATCATTTTCCTTCTTTCCTCTTCGTAGGGTGGTGTTAATCACACAGTAGGAGACTGCCCTCTGTGCCAACGAGTCTACATGGTTCTCAAGTTAAAAGACCTCAACTTCAGGGTGATGGCTATTAACACAAAGGCTCCACCTCAAGAATATAAAGCAATAGCAGGTATTTACAGGTCTCCTGAACTCCCGACACTTTTATGCCTTCTATCTTATTAGGGTATCTCCATTGACCATCCCGTTACCCCTCCTCTCTACCATTTCCTCCTCAGTATCATTCAGATCACTGTTTAGTGTTTACTATCTCATTACTTGACAGTCTGTTCAGCCTTAAGGGTAGAAAAAGCGAAACATTTTACTTCATTCCCGTCATGATTACCTCATCTCTAGACATGCATTCCA
>JAIPMN010001270.1:16892-29945 GCA_020650975.1 Apostichopus californicus | reverse complement strand
CCCCCCCCCCCCCGCCCCCAAAGAAAAGAATGCACCCTCGATGATCCACTTCCAGGTCACCACCGACTTCTCCTTTTTCCGAATCTATCATTTGGTGTTAGCAGATAGCAATGCACAAGAAATGATATGCAATATTGATATGCAATCTTTGCTTAATAATGACTTAATTAGTTGGTGTCTACAAGCTGCGAGCTACTATAAATAGCACTACAATGGTCAGTGAAACTGCAACTCTCCGATGTGACGTTTCGGACTCAGTTTTGGACATAAATGATTAACTCGTTTACTTTCCTAATTAAGGTAACCGGGTAAAACCCTTTCAGGAAGAGAATCACAAAACCTCTGGTGTTTCTTTTCTTCTCTCTCCATTCTTTGTATTTTACTGTAACGGTCGTCGTCAATTTGAGAGGGAGTTTATGACCAGAGATTTCAAACTTTCAGTACAGCTTTGATAATATGTAACTCGATAAGACTACTGTTTGTGTAGGTGTACTCCATATAAATACGTACAGTATATAGTGTATTTGCCGTAGGAGTTTCTTTAATATAGCTCATATAAGTCTGCCCTTTGAACTTCATTATCAGTGTCTATTCAGAGAGTCTTAAAATGATGAAATGTCTGTTCCTTGGTTATGTGAATCCCTTCACATGGTACTGTAGGCTTATAGTACATGATGTCATGAGGTATCTGCCAGTTTAATGTAGCTGTGTGTACATTATGTCATTTTGCACATTCCATAGAGATCAGAATGTGATTTTCAAATTGTGTTGTGTACATTCTTAAATGGCTTAGGGAACATATATGATTTATTAGCACCCTGCACACTATTCCACTCTATAGAACTTTATTAGTCAAGTGTGGCCATTAAAATTGCTACATAGTACTGTAGATGCCAGTTTGGAGTTAAGTTGCCTGGAAGGAGTTTGCTATAATAAAATCCCTCTTTGCTATTGAAAACATTTAATTTATGACTGACCATGACACTTCAGTTTGTATCTCAGCATCATAGCACATGGAAGAATGTTGTTAATAATTCATTCAGTTTTATCCCCACTATTCTCAAGAGTCGGTGTACGAATTATGCTACATGAGCACTAATGTTTGGGGTCAAAACAGGGAAGTTGAGGGAACTAAGGCTAGGCGTGGAAAAGTAACCGGAATTTACTTCCTAGTCCTTCTTTTCACTTGGGGTCATGATATGCAAGTATCTCCCAAAGTATCAGCTGTTCTCTCTAGCAACCCCGACTCGCTAAGTAATAAGCCACAAGTATCAATAGTATCAAACCTGATTGAAGAACACAATGAAATTTTGTTGTATAAACTACATAATTTCACGACTTTCCTTCCTTTCATCTTCCTCCCGGCCGCACCCCCTTCCACTCCTCCACCGATCTGTGTAAATATCTTTTGTAATCCAGATATAATCATTTATCATTACATTGTATATACAGAAGGATGGAGCCTATACAATAGGATAGAGCCTACTGTAGTACAGTAAGCCTATCAGGTATATGGACCCTTCAAAACCTGTTTACTGTCTGCCCGATCAGCATTAACACATACAGCTAAATTCTGTGTGCACTGTGCAATTGATTCAGACAGGATGCTTAACTTCAGGTTTCTATAGATACTTTAATTACTTGCCGTAAAAATTTGAGCCGAAAAATGATGAATGAGTCGTTTTAGTTACTAAGTGGACAGAGTGTAGTTCTGCATGAAATATGATGACGGATTGCCCGACAGTTTATTAGGAAAGGGAGATGGAGGACTCTTCAGATACCATGTCTTGTTAGCTCAGCTTGGCTGGATGCAAGCCATTAATTATAAAGTCATTTAAAATTGTGACAAATCTATTGTTTAAACATTGTCTTTGGTATAATTTAATGTTCACCTGACTAAGAAAAACAACAATGGTGTAGACATTGTGTGTACGTAAGAGCAAACATGATTGGTTTAGTGAAAGTAGCAACTTCTGTGAGATTAGGACTTTGTTGAAATCCAACCTGTTTTATGTTCAAGTTTGTTCTTGCATAGTTTAATGTAGTACTGCCAGTGGCATACTGTAATATGTACTATTTATAGAACATGATATACACTGTAGCTCAACTAGAGAGTTGAATACATGTACAGTATACTACAGTACGATTAATGCATTTATGAAGTCAAATGATTTGAAACGTACAGTTAACTACATATTCATGTATTGAATATACTGTAAGGTCACTGGCCTTCCTCTTATAGGATGAATTAGACAAACAATTACTTTTAGCCAGTAAGTGTTGGAATATATGTTGTGGTCCTTTAGAAAAGAACTGCCATCAGTCCAGGTTCATATATTCTTCTACCACTTTTAGTCTTTGAGAAATGGCCCATTAAACTGCTGAGGCTCACTAATTAAAGTGGTGCAACTAATGTACATCATTAAAAGTGTTATGGTCCAGTGGTTAAGGCAGTGGACTTGTGATCTAAGGATTGCAGGTTCGAGTCTTGGCTAATTATTGCGCTGTGTCCTTGGGCAAGGCACTTTATCTCCGTTGCCTCTCTTCACCCAGGTGTATAAATGGGGACCTGTGAGATAAACTGTCAGTTGGGTGCTGTTTAGCTAATGCCATGTGGAGGGATTGTCTATGCTTGACAGGTTATTGTTGACCTGGGTAATGTTGTTATGCATTGAACACCGTTATCGGTGGATATGCCTGCGCTTTATAAATCCTCAATATTAATATTATTATTTTTAAAACTATGTTTAAACTCTAGGAATGGCAGTTGCTACTTCTTGAGCTCCCTTTTAACCAAACCCACAGATGAAGAATATCTAGAATTTTTTGAAAGAAATGTAAGAATCATGCTTGAAAATTACTGTACTGAACAATGATGTGAAGTAATAAGTGTCTATAAATCAAAAAACACAGTGATAATTAAAAATTTGACTGTATTATTATGTTCAAGCTCATGGTGTTTGTCAGCCTGACTATTAGGAGCCAGTGGAACTATTAGACTAATTCCTTTATTTTGTTTATTTATTTGTTTTTTCACAACATATATGTATACAACAAAAGTAGCGAATACAGAGGGTTATGGAATGTGAAAGGAAGTGTATCAAGAAACCCTTGTGGGCTTATCTAGTGATACACTCCCTGTACATAGAGTACAGAAATAACTTACAAAAAAGAATTAAGAAAAGAACTAAGAAAAAGAGAAGAAAGGTAGAAAAGAAAAGAAGGAAAGAGGAACCTCAATCTCAGTATAAGTTGAAGTAAAATCTCTTTAATTTGTATTTAAACGAATTTCGGGAAGGTTGTGACCTGATATTAAGAAGCAAAGAATTCCATCTGATGCTTGTACGATGTGGAAGGCTATATTTTCCTACATTGTTGTAAATGCGATTAGGGCGTAAACTTTGTATGTGTCATAAAATTTTGTGAATGGCATGGCTGTGAACAAGGAAATTGTCGAAAGCAGGTGGGACCTGCCCATGAATAGCTCTATAGGCAAATGTGGCTACATATACATTTATTAAATCAGGGAGCTTGAGGATGTTAAGATCTTTGAAAAGTTTACTTGTATGGTCATTGTAATTGGCAAATGAAACGTGTCTAATTGCCCTTTTTTGAATAACAAAGAGTATTTTTAAACACGTGTGTGACTGGTACCAGACCATACAAGTATGCAGTATGTAAAATGTGGTGCGATTAAAGTAAGATATAACGAACGCAAAATTCTCTTGGGTAGAACATGCTTAAGTTTTGAGAGAATGCCACAGCCCTTAGCATTGTGTAGGTCTGTAGCCTACCATGTACAGTATAGCATGTACACTGGTACATTATTATTACTGGACCAGTAAAACCAGGGAATAATTTATCCAGGATCATAAATATCGCAAAGTGCTATACCAAATGGTCAAGTTGCTATATACAAGTGTAAAGATGTACAGTATAGCAGTGTGCTATGTTAGGAAACTATACAGTAGTTTTCAATGAGAGGAAAAAATTCAGAGCTTTTGAAAAAAGCCACATACAAAAAATTGAACTCTAAACATATTCCCTGAGTTATTTACAACACAATAAAATAAGCCCTACGTGTTTAAGAAGTGAATAATTCACCAAAAATGCTACAATACTTGTGCACGGTGTGTCATATACTGCGCTTAATATGGTACTGTATAATGAGGAAGGCATACCTCACTGTACTTGAACTCTAAGTATTAATAGAAGGAAGTAATACTATGGTTTATTCAGTAGTAGTATTGACTCAGATTCATTCAACCCTGAACAAAGAGGGGTCCCGCCAGGTTTAACTGTTTGTGCTATTGCAAATATGTGATATGTTTGAGAGTTCAGTTAAGTTTATGTTTGCTGTACAGTATATATATGTACGGTAGAACGCTTTACTTACAAAGAACGCATCAATTTACGCACAAACTACTGAAATTGTAAACATTCCCAATGAACTCGCTTCTAAAGCTAAAGTGATATAAACAATTAAACATGTCTTTGTTTTGGTCATCAGCGTGTTGAAAACAGTACCTCATAAAAGGTCAGGATGTGAAATAACCGAAGTTCATGCTCAAACCATAACAAATTTGTCATGCTCAAACTGTAACAAATTTGTCATTTTCATGTTTAGCACTGTTGAACTTTTACTGAGACATATAAACTAATCAACACTCTTGAATGTCTGAGAGGCAATTGAAGTGTTAGAATTTGAGCACTGTACTGTACATGACCAGACCCTCCCTGTCATTGACCTTTGTTCTCCTTCCACTGCCTAAAGTGATTAGAAAATGGTTTTTAGTTTTTTTTGTCTCAGAATTTATCTGGTTGTATCTTGCAGGCCCATTTGTAATTGAGACTTCTTTCAGTGAAGCAACTGATCTGGTAACTTCCTGTGGTGTAGATTGTACTAGTTATAAGGATATAAAATGTTCTATCCAAACAACTTAAACATCATAATTCAATCAGTTGTAGCCTTCTTTAAATTAACCTAGTGAATAAGTGACTAGATCTGTACAGTACAGTATATTACTGTGATTTTCTTTTGTTACATTGCACATCAATTGTGTTCATCCGATAGTGATCATGTGCTATTCTCTATGCCCAACAATGGTGGTCTGTTTATACAGAAACTATTAAAGTGGCAATACTGTATGTATGGCTTACTGTTAGGTGTGACTTCTTAGTTTTCAATTTCCTATTATGTACAGTATGCAGTATCTGGTTCATTCCACAACAACTGTGTCGATGCATGGACGACAATCCGGTGTCCTACTGTGAGGTCACTTTCTGGGGTCAAAGGTCCCTATCATGTTAGCGTGTTCACTGCTGTTAAGCCTAGGCTGTTGTCCTGGTGACCTGCTCAGCAGGGGCAGGAAGATGAGTGGAGAGATATGACATCATCAGTAGATTCTAGTTATATTAGTAATAGAATTACAAAACTGAGTCATTGTGTCTGATGCAACTGATCACTATCTGCAGAACAACGTACAGGACAAAGTTTGAAGTTTGAACAAGGGTTTGGAAAAAAACACAAAGTTACATCGATGTGCCTTATAATGGGTAGAAAATGTTAAGAAAAGACAGCAGAAGTTAATTTGCTTGAATGATTTCTGTGAGATACTGCGTAAAACGGGAGAAGGTACAGTAGGAGAACCAAGGCACTGTACTGTATACAGTGCAAGGTCTGTCCTTGCATGATTTATTTGTGAAACATGATGGGGAAGGCAGGAAGGGGATGGAAGCAAGTATTTTTGTGGCAGAAAGGTCCCATTCTTAATATGCCCACTGACTGTCTGAATAGTACATACTGTACATGGCATTTGAATAATTTCAGAAGTGGTTTTAATGGGTAAGTGGTTACAGTACATATATATATGGTAAATACTGTACCATGCTTCTGTTGCATGCTCCATATAAGTCACTAGTACTGTATTTGATCAATGTGCTACAATAACTGCCACCGGAGAAAATGATCAGACATGAAATAATGAGCTGTTATGTCTCTGTCAGTGATTGGGTAGCAGCATTAGAGACATATCTTAAAGCAAACTTTACATAAGACATTCCTGCATGCATGCATCCACGAAACAGGTGTTCAAGATTGAGAAAATCAATGGTTTGTGGAGGCTTGATTTTTGGTTTAATAGCAAAGGGATTGTTAAAACAGAATATTATATGTATTGCAAGTGAAATTCATCTGGAATTGACATCATATTTAAAATGATGACCCTGTGTCCCTTTCAGCATTTACCCAGAAGGTGAACAACACACAAGAGGATTCACAGATTGATATCGCCACCTATGGATAACATGAGAATTATTTATTCTATTTTTATTTTATTTTTGTCCTGCAGGACCCAAGAAACCACCAATTTTAGTAGATGGTGAGGCTGTGTATTTTGATCTGGCGGAGATGGTAGATTATTTGGACGCATCCTACCAGAAATCTCTCCAACCCAAGGACAAAGAAACACATAACGTTGGAATTGAGGTTTTTATTGCCTTGTCAAAGTGAGTGTATTTAACTTCTTGATTCTTTTCAAACAGCAATAAGAATATGTTTGGTTATGATAGCATATCCCCTCCCTCCCCCTTCCTCCCCCAACACCCTGTCCTTTGCAATCCATGCAGATAATTTCTACATGTCATTGTGTTTCCATGGTAATTGTGTAACAGTCTCTATAACTTCATTATGTGTACAATGTAACTTTAATTGAAAAGTAGGTAACTCACCAGAAAACAGAAAACTACAATCAGTAAATAGCAAGAACGCTACTGTACATACTGAAACAATCAAGGTTTTGTTAATATCTAGACCTAGTGACTTCCTTAGCGAAAGAAAAATGATAAGGTGTCTAAAGAAATTATACAAAACTATTAACATAAGTCTAAATTAATGTAATCGTTAGCCTACAGTACTATAGACTAGGCTGAACATTAGTATAGACTATATATTAACATGAAATGTTTTGACTCCATCATTTAAAACCATCAATTAATCACTAGTCAATCATCAAAGGTCACAGGGCCATTGTCAAAGACGTCCACATCAGTTTGTTTATTTAGCGAGAGACCTGATCAACAAAATAGACTACCGAGGATCGGATCATTTATGTTACAGAAATGGTGTGTACTTTACAGCAGTGCATATGTGGTCATACTTTATCTGGTAGGTTTTCCTATACTTGTATCGTGGATATTGTGTTAGCAAAACTCAGAAATCCAACCTTAAAATTTATCGATGTATGACTTTATTATCACAGATACTTAAAAAACAAAGACGACACAAAGAACGAAAAGCTAAAAACCAACTTGATGAAGAAACTCCTCACCATCAATGACGCCCTGGAGATAAACGGAGGTCCATTCCTGGACGGAGAGGTCATGACCCTTGCCGACTGCAACCTCCTGCCAAAACTCTATCATGTCGAAGTCTGCGGTAGAAGAATTTCTGAGAAGGTAAATTTGGGATGCTCTCCAGTAGGGAGTTATGAAAGGTGTATTCTAGAACAGAAAAGTTTGTGTCTGATAAATTCAACATTTTTGCCTAATGTTGTTATTCCTTTAATTCAATTTTGTCGGGACTAGTTTTCAGGTACCTCAGTTTTCAGGTACCTCAAATTTCCTTTAATGGCAGGTTATGGCACCAACAGATTTGTATCAAAATCAATCCAAATGTAGCTTTTGAAGTCAGTGCTACATATGATATCCTGTTAACCTGCTGAGTGATACATTACCCAAATGTTACTAAATAACATTTTAAATCAATCCATCCTAAACATCCAATATATTTATACTTTTAATAATAAAATAATAATAATTTTAATTATGGATGAGTTGATGTTTATTATTGGCAAATACTTAAAACCCCGAAAAACATGAACCCTGTGGTAATCTTTAAATTGCCTGGAAATTGGGCTGTGCAGTTTACATGTGTAAACGTTTAAACGAACTAAACTCAGTTTAAACGTTTAGAATTATCTTCTAATCGTTGAAACATTTGAGTACCGAATTGATCAACACTTGCGATATACTTAAATAGAGCAATTACCAATGAGTTAAATCTTATTTTTACAACCTGAAAATCACACCATATACAAACACAAGAAAGCCACGTACTTAATCCCATTTTGAGGATAACTTACGATCATGATCGCAACATGAAAGTGCTTTACTTTCAAGCCAACCTAATCCCTGTTTTTGCTAGCGTTATTTTTCAACTTGTACTTGAAAGTGTAGAGGGTAGATTTGTCTTCACTCCTTTCTTTAACGCCAAGACACTCCCGCACACATCGCTAGAGTCCCGTGCAATTCGAACACCTTGCCTGCCACTGTTGAATTTATTGGACCAATCGTATTGTGAAGTAATTTTTTCTTACGATCTCCAATTGGTCATGATCGGGTTTACACTCAGCCTTAGTCTCCAAAAATCCCAGCTTACTCATGAAGGGCAGTACCTGAGCTCCCTAGCCGAGAAAATAAAATCGGTTCATAGCGCATCTGTTTTCGCACACCTGTGATTCTGTAATCTTTTTTCACCCAGCTACACTGTATACCTACATCACTTTGGAATAATAATTGGCTGAATAGCGTGGATTGGGGGTAAAGCAATTGATCGTATTTTCTCGGGAGGGGGTATTACAATAACATCTACGTTTCAGGAAGATATTCCATCTGGCGCAAAAACAAATTTGTTTTACCAAACGAATGCTATGCTGTGGGTATGGCCATGTGTTACGGTGGGAAGTAATTATATAGCATAAAAT
This sequence comes from Apostichopus californicus, assembly GCA_020650975.1. Lineage (NCBI taxonomy): Eukaryota > Metazoa > Echinodermata > Holothuroidea > Aspidochirotida > Stichopodidae > Apostichopus > Apostichopus californicus. Next base: position 21,183 of record JAIPMN010001270.1, on the reverse strand, counting down.
GAGGGGAAACTTTAACCGCATGATATGAAGCAGTTTAAAATACTTTTCTTTTGTGCATTTTCTACTTCGATCCGGGTAAAATTGGATTGTTGACCCTTATATTTTGTGTAGTTCGATTTTTACGGAAATCAAGGTCAAAGGTTTCTTTTAAATGAATGAAACTCCAGCCGTTTAATCGTTTAGATCATTAAATGTAATGCACAGCCCTACCGTGAATTTTTTTTTTCTCCATCTGTTTTTTTTGGGGGGGGGTAAACTGGGGGGTGGAGTTTCATGCTCATCTGAATCTCATGCTTCTCTCTCATCTTATCTCCTTTTTTTAGGGATACGTAATTCCAGAAGCAATGACTAACATTCATCGATATTTGGAAGCCTTTAAAAATTCAGAGGTCTTCGAAGAGACCAAAGTGGAAGAATCGGAAATTGAGTACGGCTGGAGACAGCACAGGATGCTGTAGATTTATCAGGACAGACAGATCAGAAGAAATGTAGAAAGTGCCAAGAGCAGGGGGCACCCAAACAACATCTGTCCCAAGCTTCTCTCTCTCCTAAAAAAACGACAAAAAAACATGCACTACGTTTTTTTACTTTCCTTTCAAATTATTATAATAACATTATTTTACATGTTCCCAGTTTTGGAAAGTTACTCTGCCAAATACCGACTTGCATACCATCTGTGCAGATGTGTATTGGCCGAGTAGTAGCACACGGGCATCTCATTTTGCTGATTGAAGCATAACGCCACAGTATACGCACGTAACAGTGTGAGAATGGAAGTCTTGCAAAGTTATCAGCAAATTTCTGTAAAATTATTATGAGGAGATAAAAATAACCAACATGAAACAGTTACCAAGTTGGTGTGTACAGCTGTATTTGACTAACATGTGTGTGCGGAAAGAAGATAAGGATCCAAATTTCTCGATGTGAGTTTTGACGTTGTAAATTCTTTGAAAAAAGCTGTTGAAAAATATAAGTTAAACTAATGCCCCTTGTTGCCATACTTCTTATCGAGGGTCCTTAAACATACAGTTAATCCTATGTGCTTCCAATACTGATGAATATGTGCTAAACAGAGAACTAATCCTGGTTGGGTTGTTGTAGTAGTAGTAGTATAAATGGGTGTATCAGTTCCCGCCAACCACAAACAACGATAACAAGAAGTAACATATATTGAAAATTATTTGTAGCTAACAAGTTTTGGTGGTTTTATTGGCCTCTTGGTGACTAACAAAATCTTAAGGCAATGTATTATATATATACAACCATAACATGCATACTGAGGTTAGGTATCAATAGAATGTGGTTGTCAATGTTCCTCTCTGCTGGTAATATGAAGTAGTCACCAACAGATATATCATCCAGAGAATTGCGGAGAAGTTGGCTGTTTGACTGGGCGATGTTAATAGAACAGCAAAGTTGTCATTATTTTGAGATCTACAGCAACAGTTGTTTCTAATCTTTCCGTCATTTTCATAGATTTGAGAGCTTGTAACTTCTCAAAGTATTGTTAAAGGGAAAACACAAAAACAAAGGATGAATAAGCAGGCATGAGCTTTTTCCGCAAATTCGCGGAATATCCGTGATTTCTTTTCTACCTCGGGACAAAAACTATTATCCTAACACACTGTAGCATATGCAAACTGGAGCCTATACCGCAATTTTTGCAAAATTCTGTGATTTTTGTTTTACCCCAGGCTCATCCCTAAATAAGATGGGTGGGTGTGATGTAGAACTGGCAACCAATGGCTGGTATGTGTGACGTGATGGGGATAAGAAAGTAACCGATACAACACCCAATTCTTCCTTGGATAACAATGGCTGATTCAGCAACCCTAACCCCAAATTGCTGACCCTAACCCCAAACAGTCTCTGCTTTCATGGTTTTATGCTCATACGCCCGCCGCCTTCTAACTGTACAGGTAATTAAGAGCATTGTTAACGAGTTGGCTCTCTTGGGAATTTCGTTTTACTGTTTGTCTTCTGTTTATCGTTAGCAATTAGATGCGTTAACGAATGTCAGGATTGACGACTTTGTATTTTTGGGAACATCTCATTTCTTTTCTTTCTTCCTTGTTTTTTGTTGTTGTAAATTTGATTGAATCTTACGTGGAATTTGCTGCATATTAAGAATGTGACTAAAGGTGTGCTTGGAGAAAACGTAATAAAATCACAGCAATTGCCATGACAACATGCAATTATCTGATTAGTTGGGAAGTAAACTGATAATGATTGTAGACAATATATGCTTATTTTCAATGTAAAAAAAAAGCAGTGTTTTGCCTGTCCTTATATGGTATCAAGTCAAGCTTTGTTGTCAACCACATCATGTACAAAACAATATTTGCCATGATTTTGTAAGAAGTTTCAAAAATATACATTTTATGTTGCAGCTTAATACAAGATGTATAACATTGTCGTAGAATGCCTGCCACAAATTTTAAAAAGTATTCAGTAACGCAATCCTTGACGGATATCGGCTTCAAAAAGCTGTCATGCGCATTGCTATGTTGGAGAACATACAGATACTGGTATATATTGTAAGGTACGCAAAGGAAGGTATGTATACCAGTGTTCTGCCGTCAGTTTGTGTGTATCAACAGTTAGTGACACTGAAATCTCCTGTAACAGATAACCCGTATGAGATGTCACAACTGCCCTTGTAACAATTGCCAATGGCTTTCTTTAGCATCATCTCTCACAGCGGAATTAAGTCGACATCCTGGTGAAGCTCTCTCAGGGACGCCAGGGGTAAAGGGAACACTGCATGAGCAGACACATAGTTACGTTGCCTTGAAGTTGGACGGTTTCCTTAAAAAATTGTCACGTGGGGTTAGGTTTTCTATGTGTATCGACCCATCTCAAGCTAGGAATTGTGTGTTCCAAGCAAAGGTGCATGTCTCACCCATTCTTTGAAGTCTACCTTAAAGAAATTCATCCTTGAGTTAGGAGTCTGTAGTTCATGATGGGATTGATGAAAGAGAGCATCAAAAAGTTATGTGAAATGAGAGCAAAAAATTTTTCGGAAAAAAGAATGAAAAATCAGTCTTTATTTTGTGTAATGATGCAATCATTCGCTGATTTTGAGTTCTTTAACTGTAAAAGGGAACAAAAAACTGAATTTGAAATAGTTAATAAGTATTCAAGTAGTAATAAGTACTGATTTATTTAAGGTTTATTCCTAGCTCAATATAATTATTTGTTTTTAATTTGTACATTCACTATTTTATCTCATATATGTTTTCAAAATTACACCGTTTTTCCTTCCATTTTCTTCCCTGCATAAAAATCAGTTGAAATATGATCTTAGCATTACTTGCACTTCTAGAGATAGCTACATTTAGTAAGATGGATAGGTACAGCCAACCAAAAATTGACATTGCCCCCCCCCCACCCCCAAAAAAAATTAAATATCGTTGATGCTCAATGCCAGTTGGAATTATTCATGGGGTTGGCAAGAAATTCAACATGGTTTCTGATCTTCGACTGAAAGTTGTATGATCTTGACGTCAAGAGTAAAACACTGATTTAGAACGAACTTCTGACGTCATAGGGAAGCACTAAGAATGTCAGGGTCGTTTGAATAATGCAGAACCAAAGCAAACACAGAACATGCCACATTATGTTACATATTTTGCACTCTTATGGTGTCTGTGTTTATCTCTGCAATGGCCTTTTGTATTATTATTATATTTTCCAGAACTGTAAAAATGCCATCTAAAGATTGGTTTCGAAATTGGCCCAACTTTACTCTTGTACCCATACAATAGTTTGAGGTGCTATGATCATATACAGTATCTGTTTCGTTTCAAGTGGACTTGTTGTAATACTTTCTTGATACAGTCTTGAGTTGGGGGATGTGGGTTGGGAGTGGATCAAGTTGGTTTTTATGCCCAGGCTTTGTACCTTGTGTGACTTTTCTTGAAACGACCACAAACTCTGTAAAGTAGTAATGAATGAGCCTTCTGTTTAATGATTTCTCTGAAGGGACTTTTTGTCTTCATGGAAACTTTTGTAACCAAAAATAATAAAAGAGGATGTTAAAATATTATGCAAATGGATATTCCAAAGCTGTCAAAATTAAAACCACGTGCTTCAAAGTATGTCGTCAATTTTTGATACATTGTGACCATTTTTTAATTTTTTTTATGCCACTTGAAAGTCCCTATAAATTAAAGAGGTATGGCAAACATGCTTTTTGGACAGCCAAAGGTTAGTTAGATCAGCTAAAACATGGATGAAATGACCCAAGCTGATTCTTCAGCATCAGGGGGCAGGGGGGTGGGGGGGGGGG
>JAIPMN010001270.1:0-16882 GCA_020650975.1 Apostichopus californicus | reverse complement strand
AGTTAGATCAGCTTAAAAATGGATGAAATTACCCAAGCTGATTCTTCAGCATCAGGAGGGGGGGGGGGAGGATCCTTAGTGAGGTGTTTGTATCTGAGGGTTTAGGTTAGAGCCCTGTTTAATGTTTGTCCTCACTTGGCCAGTTTGATTTTGTTGGTTGATCTTTTTTTCTTGTTTGTTTGAAGCCAGAAAGTTCACAGTAATGATGAGAGAGTCATAAATATGTGAAGATGTTTACCAATAGAAGTGATAGCTGGAGTGAGCGACCTTCTGTTATGACAAGAGGTGGATAGTGCTTAAAGGCATTGAAGACTCGCCCCAAACCGCGTGCCGCGCTCTGAAAAAGTTAACTTTCCGTTGCTTGCAAATGACGTTTTCTTCTTGTCGCTACAAAATGTAGACAGTAATGAAACGTGATACCTTGTTATCTTTTATCTAGACCTGAGATGTCCACGCTGCTATGTACACTGTTGAGGGTATTGACCGTAGCTGTATGTATCAACTGTACACTAGTGTCTAATTACCGACGGTAGCAAGCTGTGTGTGTATTTTCTGGGATCGATGGTGGTGTCTTACACTTCTGTTGCACATCATTCGAAACTAGGTCAGATTACCGGCATGAGACGTTTCTTTGTGCGCGAGTCTTCACACCCTTTAAGTTAGCAGTGTTCATTTACAGGGATACATTCATTCAGTTTTCAATTGATGGGGTTTAGGGTTCTTATTAACAAGTGTTTGGTATATAGTTTAGCAACATTAATATTGGAATGTTCTCTGTCCTCCAACATTCATTTATTAAATCTTCAAATTCCATTCGGTATATATGCTTTGAAAACAGCTTGGTCTTTAAGGTTCAGTTCAAGAATGGTTAGCAGTGTAACACACATCTGTCGAATCTTTCATTCTATCTGTAATTCACTTATCAAGTCCTCTCTAAAGCTTTGAATACAATAACTGATTGCTAATATATTTATTATTGGTCTAAATGGTAAAAAATTGACAGGTTTTGGATCCAGTTTTTCTAATGATTGTTTTTTTTCCCCTTCTAATAATTGTTTTCTTCTTAATTTGTTTACTCTCTGTGATGTACAGCATATCTTTCTTTTTCTCTTTTTGTTAGCTTTTCAGTCCTCATTAAAACTGTATAATCTGTCCAACCAATGTATACAGCTTGTTATACAATATATGTTTGTGTAACCTTGCAATGTTTTCAATTACTTATGATTTTAGTTTTGTATACCAATAACTGAAATGTCACACATTCACACTCTGTTGATGATAACACAATAATGTGTACCATAAGGTTGAAAATGCTATGTAGGAATGCAAATTTCACAAGTATGTTTTGAAAGTTCCTCTTTCATCTGTCAATAATATATATTCACCCCAGTACCAAGTGTTCTCTTAAAGATGAAGCAGTGGCTAGAACACTACAAAACGAATAAACCTATCACAAACCTGGTAACGGCACAAACTTGAATCACCTGGTACATACAGGCCAGTTATTAAAGGCATTGAAGACTCGCCCCAAATAGCGTGCCGCCATCTTCAAAAAGTTAACTTTCCGTTGCTTGAAAGTGAAGTTTTTCTCTTGTCGCTACAAAATGCAGACAGTAAGGAAAAGTGATACCTTGTTATCTTTAGCTTGACCTGAGATGTCCATCGCTGTATCATTTGTACACTGTGCTGTGGGTATTGATGTAGCTGCATGTATTGACTGTACACTAGTGTCTAATTACCGAAGGTAGCAAGCTGTGTGTGTATTTTCTGGGATCGATGGTGGTGTCTAACACTTCTGTTACACCTCATTCGAAACTAGGTCAGATTACCGGCATTAGACGTTTCTTTTTGTGCGAGTCTTCACACCCTTTAAGTTCCATAAACTTCCAATCAAAAGTCACCTTTTAGTCCACCTCAGTAATGAGCTTAATAGAGTATCAGGATTAGAAATGATGTTCATCTTGCTATAAAGTTACATGTGTGAAGGACACATAACCAAAAAGATACTTCCATATGTGTGTTTAGCTGTCAATGATTATAGTTAATTAACAGAATCATGTTTAATTATTTCTGAACATATTCAATTGTTTCAAGTCAACTTGAAGAAGAATAGAAGACCTAGCCAACTGTGTCGACGGACACCGTATTTAAAATGTTACAATCAGCACTTGTATCAGATTGTCAAAAAAAAAGGTCACTCGGGCTCAAACCCCAACAACTGTTGTACTCTCACCCTCTGGTGACATATTATGCCATTTGCCAAATCTTTTTCCTAACCTCTTCCTAAGACATGCAATTGTCTATAATTTAACAGTTGAAAGTCCGGTACATTTATGTCAATGAAGAAGTCGACAGAAAAATCTGGAGGTATTTTAGCACTCTAAAATCTGGGACCAATACAGATGAACTTTTAAGGTAGTCTACAAAAATTAAGAGACAATTGGACACAAGAAGCATTGTTCCTCATCACCATGGATACTTTAATAACATCAGTGACTTTGATTACAAATATTTGAAAGGAACACCATTGGCATCTTCAGTCTAGTCCAGTTTATTAAAAAGTTGGGAAAATCCCTTTTCATAAAATTACTTTACAAATTATTAAAGTTACAGCACCACCAAGTCTTCACCAGATTCACTCCAGAAACCAGTACATTGTTCCATAGCTGGAAAATGAAATACATTCCTTCCTCAAAAGGTATAGCCATTAACCCTTGTATTCAAAGTGGGGGTCACAACCCTTTTAGGGTCCCCAAAACATTTTGGAGTGTGGCCAAAACATTTGGAAGAAAGAGATTGTCGATATTTGTAGTAAAATGTTGAAAATTTGTAATAAAATGCTACATAAAAGTAACAAATTATAACACCAAGAACACTTAATCATGCAACAAAGCAAAAAAGAACTCTCATATAGGGGGGACCCTCATCCACCCCCCCCCCCCTTGACACCCATTCCCCCAGGCCACATCATCATCCGCTACTGGAGGGTCACTACGATGACGAAGGTGAACACAATTTACCCTCTCTGGCCTTGTTAAGTTCTTGAATATTGTTTAACTGGTCAAAGCAGCAATAATTCGTCATGGAAGTTTATAACTGTAGTCAATTTCCCACCAGATTCACCAAAGTAGTAAACTAGTGTGTTGTTGTTCCATAGCAAGACAATGAGGTATATTTCTTTCTCTCTCAAAACACGCAAAGTATCTGAAAATAAGCTCTACCAGCTGATAACAACAAGTGCAGCCCAGGCCTGGTTCATGAAATGCAGTTGCTATGGAAGTTGTGTAGGCCTTGGCAGTAAAATCTTTCTTCATCACAGTGCCTCAACTGTTTTAAGCTATGAGCCTTTTGTGTGCATTTTGCTATAAATCTGTTGCAGAATTAGGCAACGTATTGATTTGCTTTGCCAAAAATAATTGACTTTTTGGAGGCATAGATCTGCTGGTAATAATATAACAAACTAACCATAAATCTGTGATCGTTTATTACTTGGTGGTGCGAGATGGATGATATGATCCAAACTCAACCATCTGTACTTTACAATATTGTACAAGATTTTAATGTAAGGTCAGATCCAAGCAGCTTATACATAACTTCGATCGGTTTCGATTTGAATACATCTGCGATTAAATGTTCAACCATAGATGAATCATACATAGCTCACGGAACAAAGAAAGAGAAACATAATTGGACGTATAACGAAACGGCCAGGAGGTAGAATACAAAATTTATGGTGTTTTAAAACCTGAGACATTATAAATGGTTAGTGTCAAAGTTGCTTGTGGCTAGAATCAATGATACAACACCTGGGATTTGAAATTCATACTTGTTATAAAACAACGGTTCGATAATTCAAGATATTGGAAAATGAATAATTAACAGACTTGTTTTTGCTGTCTTTATGTCAGTGGTGAATAGATGACAGTTTAACACGATACAAAAGGTCTCCGTGGCATGAACAAAACAACATAGAAAAACATGTATTGCAGTGTGTACGATTAATTCCGAAGAAGGTCACCTCCAATACTTTGGAAATAAATATTTAGTATATAAGAGAAAGCATTCCAGCAAATTTTCCAGCGAAAGTTAAAACATTAAGTTTGGGTTGATATTTGTAATTTCTTACGGGAGCACAAAGAGGACTGCAATGTGTGCTTCTTTTATCCAGGAAAAATAAATACAGTAACCTGACAAACTTATTAACAGGATGACTGACATCATAGATTCATTTGGAAACATTCAGTGTGAAATGATGATAAATAACAATGTTATGAATAACTCAAGTTTAGTGTTCAATTCCTCTAAACTTTGTTAAACTGTGCTCCAACAGCAACTTAATTGATCCTCTAAATCCCCAAAAGGCACAACTTTTCTTTCTCTGTTGAGCTCCATGCTCATCTACTAGCCATGTATTTACCTTTAGTGAGGTATTACTTCACTGCGAGTACCATTATTGTCATAGATGATTGCCATTTCAGTGAGTTGATCTGAGTAATATGACTGACACTGGTTATGGGTTTAGTGAATACATCACTCTTCACCTATTAACCTTCAACCTGGGATCTCACTGGTACCCCTGGCACACTGCTTGCTTTAGGAAAGACATGTCACAAAACTGCAGCATAGTTAGTCGACGAACCACGGATCAACATTTGGACATCACGGCCACCAAGTTGGATCCTGTCCTGAGCATAAAATACTTCAACCAACCATGGTTCACCTTGAACTACCTGACATCACCTCCTTGCTATAAGTGAAAGGTACTACAGCAGCAGCATCCATATAGCCAGATGATCATCTGAACAACATCAAGGGCATCCCTGATCACTCAACATCTTCTGAAGCACTGGTCTCATTTATCTTTCTCCTTGAAGTAGGAAGCTGCAAGATTTAAGGTTAATACTTTATCAACACTGCATGATGTAAGAAGCAAAGCCACACACCATTGATTTTATTTGACATGTATCTCTAGTCAATGTGCAATGATTACTGCAACATTAGGTGGGTGATCATTAATAATTATTAATACTTATTATTATTAATAATAACGACTAAATTTATCTAGCGCCTGATCCAGAAAAAATCTGCTCTAGGAGCTTTACAAACCAAGGAAGAAGAATGAAAAAATTACTTACAAATATACAACAAACAAAAATTATTATGTTTTTCATTCCTTTGTTTTTTTCTGGTATAGAGGTCACAACCATAACTTCAGAATATGCTAGAGAGATCAAAACTTTGGTCACCGATAATCAAAGTATTTGGCTTCTTTGAATTTAATGTTGCTGTTCACACATTTTCTTGAATTTCTTCACTGAGATATTGCACAGTATCATTAAACTGTCAGTCCTTTAAAATTTGGGAAGTAAGTAAGATCATTAGAAACCGAAAACAAAACATTTTAAGAAAACTTTTGCTAACAAGAGAACTGATGTTCTGGCAGCTCTATTACAAGAGAATATCGAATGCAATTTGAAAACAAAAACTATTAATTAGAAGAAACTATAAGTAACAGCAACAATCAAAAAATATTTGGTGGGTACTTTAAGGATTAAATTGAAGTATGATACTTTTTGTTTTAGTTCTATCTAGAAATTTATGGGGGTTGGGTGGGCGGGGGGTGCTTTAATGTCAAAACTCACATTTAAAGATAATTTCCATATTTAATAAGAAAATGTTGGCAACTAATCATTACCATCTCTTCTCTTGGCGATTATCAATTTAATTAAGAAACTCATTTTATTTAATTACTTCAATTTTAGTAAAAATAATGATAATTGTATGAAATTTGGATGCAATTGCACACAAACAGGTACTATTCTGACAGTTACCTTTAAGTGATAGGTAATTTGATTGGGGCCTACAGGAAGGTTGCTGGTTAGTTCCTGTTTACAACTGATTGAGCACCAGAGTATATATCATTACATTTTGAAGTGCAATAAGTTCTCTGAGATATAACTTACCAAGCTTCTCCACAGCTTCTATGCAAACACTTGGATACATGTTGTCATTATATGTGCCCACCACAATGAGACTTCCAGTTTTTACAAGAACCACGCCAATTTTATCCTGTTAGCATAACAACAACAAAAGTATTAAAATTATATTTAATATAAGTAACTCTGCTAAGGGCTGAATTTTCATATTGTTTGTTGGTCATTCCTCAGACCAGTTTAACTGTCACTGAGGTCATCAAGTGTCAAAGATTAATATTAAACAAAAGGAAAGAAAAATAACTAATTAACTTTGTTATGTCTTGGTGCCACTAGGATGTGAAACCCTTTTAAACCCCTTTTTTGTTTTTCTCTATACATTTTCATAGCCGAATGCAAACAGAGACCTGAAAACAATGCCAGTATTAAGGTCGTACTTTAAACTTCACTAGTTTAGAATCTTCATTAGCAGAACCCGTATCAATCAAGGCGAATAAATAGTTAGATAGTAATAAATGAAGTGATAAAGAGAGGCTGCATGTAAAAATCAAGAAATTGCTTTAAATATGTCATTTTTATAGACAAATCTGTCATATTGTCATTAACATAATGACATGTTCTGAATGGGTGATTGTTTCTGTTTTGGGGTGGTTGTTCATTGGGGTGGTTGTTCATCGCATGCGTCTCTATTGTATAAACTAATGAATAAAGAAAGGTATGACTGATTGCTCATACTGTTATCAGAAATTGAAGTTAATCTGGATGCATGATGGGGAATGTTTTGTCATTTCAGACCCACCAGACCACCGTTAAACTTCAGTAAGCTCCAAGTTGAGCTGTAGGTAACATGTTTGGACTGATTGCTCATACTGTTATCAGAAATTGAAATTAATCTGGATGCATGATGGGGAATGTTTGTCATTTCAGACCCACGAGACGATCGTTCAATTTCAGTAAGCTCCACGCTGAGCTGTAGGTAACATGTTTGGAATCCTAACCATTTAGCAGTAATGATCAATTAACGTTGTCAAAAAGTGTGTTGTCGTTAAAAATAATTAACTTGGTAATGCATCTACCCAAAATGATGCTACTGTTTGGCAACATACTTGTAAAACAAATGAACCATTCATAATAAATAACATGGGACAGAAAAATCTCCATAATACAACATAGTCTAAAATATTACAGGACATTTCATTTTTATCATTTTCATTGTGTAAGCGAATTTGACCGGGTGGAACCGATGCCACGAGTATCTCAAACTTATAAATTTTCATCCCTGCTGGAAAACAATATTCACAAGCTTTCCTTACATTTTGCCAAACACTTTTACAACTTTGATATTATCGCAACCTGCGTCGTCTGCTCTTACCCTACTGTAGCCATGGTAACTATACTCACACATTTTGCATAAATAGAGCTTGTGTCAGCCCTAACACATGTATATTTTCTTTCATTGAAGAAAAGCCCTTCCTCTCTGGTGCGCGGTGGATCTCGAAAGGCTGCTACGAAACGTTCCATTTGGTCATTGGATAACTGAAAGAACGAAAGACATCAATATTTATATTTTTATGTTCTTCATTGTGGTTTATAACCCTGTCTTATATCATTTTTTACTTTTAATGCTGTCGTTATTACTTTTAGGTTTTCTTAAGTTTGGTAATTTTATATTCCAGGTATTGGTTCTTTTGTACAGTGCTCTTGAGCATGTCTTATTTCATGATAACAGCACTTTAATATATGGTATTTATTTATTATTATACTATTATCAAATGTCACCATGAAGATCTTTACAAAGAATTACCTTCAAGAGTCACGCATAGAGGAAAATATAAACATGATCAAACCATTGCTTCATAGCCCTTGGTCCGATGGGAGTTAGGGTATAAGGCAACACATATCATTGTTATTAATACTATTTTAATTTAGGTTTGATGGAGGAGTATGGACGTTGGGAGGAATTTGGGGCAACTTGCGCAAAATGTTATAGTTCAATGGACTGACTGCGTTATTTCTTGAACGATTTTTTGGCCAAATTGCTCAATATGGAAAATTCTTCAGAATTAATAGTAAATTATATCAATGTGGTTCCTTAACACTGATACTCACAGAGAAGCCTGCCGAGCTGGCTCGTAACGAAACATCCTTCCTGCGGATGATGGCGCCGTTCTCTACGTGGCGGGTGTCAATCAACGCCTCATGGAGGAGGTTCTGCATCTGGTTCATCTTGACTTTATCCTTAAAATCGAACAAGAAGAGATGTAGTCATTGGTTAGGATACTTTGCTCAGTGTAGATGTGGATGGTCCAACTGTGGATGGGCCTCAGTTTGTGAAATAGTTCCATTGGGGCCTCATTGATGGTGTAGAGGGTTTATGGCTAATTCCGGTAAATAGATTCTGGGTACTTAGATAGTAACTATGTGTGTGTGATAATATCCTGGATGTATCCCAACTGACTGCCTTCTGGGCATGCTCTGATCCAAATCCCAAATTTGTGGGAAACTGCTGAAAAAATTCAAACAATTCATTCAAGAAAGGGCCAGGCAAAATTTTGACAATATATTAAAGGTCATCGGTATTGCCCACATATATGCTAGAGGTCAATTAAGGGTCACTCATTCATACTCAGCAATCAACAAACATTTGAAGGCCCACCCTTTCTAGTCCACTAAGACATTTCATCGTTAATTTATAACCCTCCGAAATATATAAGAAAAATTTGGAAGCTCAGAAGCTCCACCATAATAACATTTAAACAGTGTCAGCAAAATACAAGCACGTTAAAATTTTGTACCAATACTGGTAACTCTTAATGCAAACTTGATACAATTTATAAATAAGCACATTTTAAACCATCACAAATTTTTAATTTTTGTTTTACAGAAGAATGACCACCTCACCTGTACAGCACCATATCAGATATGGGTCTATGCATATGGTAGGTGTGTCAAAAGTACATTAAGTACATAGTTTAATGCGTCTACTAACATGAGCTGGACAATGGATAACATATTGGTCAATTTGATGACCGATAGAGGGTATAATTAATTTGAATAACACACTGATGACATCATCAATACATAATTACATGATTATCGTAATTACTTCTTACCGGAGCTGGAGGTTGGTTAACCTCCGGGTTACTGTGATTACTGAGTATATATTTAATCTGATTAACAGACTACATTACATCATCAATGTTTAGTTACATGGCTAACGTCATTCCTTACCTGAGACGGACGATGGGTAACCTCTGGGTCAATGTGATTAATAATCAGCTTGACCAACTCCTCAATCCTATCAACCCTGTCCACATCGGTCACAGTAATTGCTCCACTCATGGACACAACAAATAAACTTCCCAACTAGCAGGCCAACAAATGTGTTTTATTTACAGCCTTAATTACTAGGCTCTTTACAATTAACTGTTTACTATGTAAGGACAGGCTTATCCCTACACAGTAATGTCTGCCACTGATTTATAACCACACCACAGAGCTTTAGGTAATGCAGACGCAAATAACTGTTAACAATACAATACACTGTGAACATTCCTCATACCACTGTCAATGACATCTTACTGCATTACAAAAGACCCATGGGGAAAGCAAAGCTTGGCTGGTTGCTATGGGAACTGTAGCTGGTGGGGGGAGGTTCAAAGTGCATCTATAGATAAGTGTAGTAGTGCAACAGGAATATAAACAGTTTACTGAAGGAGACAAGTGTCCAGGAATAGAGTAAATCAATACCCATTGGTAGGAGGGGTTAGTGGAGTCAAAAGAATAAAGTCCACATGGATAAGGATGTTATAGATAACTTGGAAAGGGAAGGAAAATAAGTTATAAGTAAGGTTTATTGTAGAGTTATAACAAATATAGAATATCAAAATCTGTGCTTTATTTCCATAATATCGAACTTAATTAAGCCAGGATAATATATTCCTGAAAATTCAGACAACCTTATGAAAGTAGAAAAAGAAAGATATTTTAGAGGTTATTACAAGAAAAAAGTTTCAAGCAAATCACATAAGCAGCATCTGTGACCATTTAAAAAACATGATTAGAATACAAGTGGTGTGTATTTAGAAGACCCTTAACTTTTAGAGATACTTTTTAAGAAAAGTCACCAAGAAAGAACCTGGATCGACATGTCAAACCAAAGAACCGAACATTAGAGATAAAAAAAATTATCAAGTCTATTTTATTGTACTTATGTTTATTATTTTTTTAATGTTATTTTTCATCTGAAACCATTAACACTACATTGACAATATACTTTTAATAAGCTTAAAACACACTGCAAATAAACCAACTAAAGTTGTAAGGTTTGAAAGTAAAATAACTAGTACAAATGCTGTAAATATCGACAATGTTAACACACCATCTAATGATTGTTCTTGATATTCAAAGTCTGTTAAAAACTCATTTAAAAGTTGCTTTAGTAAGGGTTGATCAATCAGAAAACATGGAAGCAATATATACTTGGAGGCTCTTGTCACAGACAAAAGGGAGCCAACTCTATCAAAAATTCAATTCTGTAAATTAAAACAATTATTTGAAATTTTATGTCAAGAATTTAAATAAGAAATCCTAAAATATATTCAAAATAACAGAAAGTAAGTTCAATGAATGAAAACAAAGATCTAATATTGTAAAGTTTACCTCTGGATGGAATGCAAATTTATTCAGTCTTCAAGACCAAAAACTTAAACATACATGTATTGAAAATGCATCAACTGGTAAACAGAAAAATACATGAACCCATGCACAGTACAACTTTGCAATTTGTTTACACATTATGGGCATCCATCACTTTTAAGTATGGGAATTAAGGCAAACAGAGGGAGCTATGTACATACTAATAAATGCAACTTGTAGTCTTTCCATGCAGTATGGTACAGTCTGAAACACAAATATGACTGTGAGACCCACACAACACAATGTGTGGCAATACTTAAAAGTATATCAAATTCAAGCTGTGACTGGACTAAGAAATTATAGCCTGTAAGTACAGGGAGAGCACTGATGATGGAGGGGGAGTGGGGTGGTGAGTGGGGTTAGGGGTGGGTTACATGCATATCATTATACTTACAGGAAGAGTTGATTCCAGAATGCCTTTCAGCTTCTCAGACTTCCATAAGATATCCTTATTAGAAACAGATCCTGTGTCTGACTGTTCACCAGAACTAACAAAGTGTTTGCAAGAGTTTGCCATTTATTAGACGAATAACAAATACAACAAGAACTGGTTTGTTCTAGATGAGAAGTTATCAGATTCTCAATGCATGAAGGTTCTATACATTGCAGTAGTACCTCATTAAGAGATATGCAGGATACTATATAGTACCTGTTCTGTATATGTCCATATGTGTGATCAGCTCAATCGTCTTTCTCCTATAACCAGTACATGCTTACAGTCTAACACTACTTTGCCATTTGTTTCCAGCAAGGGATAACACCTTAATTCTGCTCCCAGATATGGCAATTCCCAATTCCTACAGTTACTTGAACTTTGAATAAAGGAAATAAAAGAAAAGCTAAGTGATGTTGCCATGGCAACTATACACTAAGCCCTCTTGTGACATTCCGCAGTAGCAGTGTCCAATTTCAAGAAGAGGTGAAGAAGCAAAGGTGAAGTGGGGACCATAGGGCAAACTGTAATCATAAGAAGGAATAAACATGAACAAACAAACCCAAGCAGCTGTATAAATGTCACCCACCATGAATATGTACACACATGTTTATATTTATGGAGTTGTGATCAATATTGTTGATGGGTATTATATGTTCCAAAGGGTGGGTCTGAGGGAGAAGTCACAGGTGGCTATATTTATAACATCTGTTGATAAATGGAGAATCCTAAGCAATCCTACAATGTCATCTTTTCAATAATAATAATTATAACAGCAACAACAACAATAATAATACTAATGTAGCACTTCACATGAAAGAATATCTCATAGCAATTTACATGGGACTATAGTAAAATCTTAAGAAATAAATATAAAAGATGCATAAAGAGTAATGGTCAATTCCGTGGTGACTCGCGTGACATTTTTACTAAAATTCCTATCTATTTGATATCATTAAACAAATAAAGAAATTACCTGGGAGAAAAGCATTCATGTAGTCAGTGAAGGTACGCCTTAATGATAAAAACAGTAGTGAAAAAATATTTATACCTCAAGTATTGGGGGTGAAATTGGCGAAAAACTAAACGTGACTCGTGTGACAGTTACTATTAGCAAAAATCAGAATGCACACACAAATGTTCAATTTCTTATGTCTTATTAAAATGTTTCCAATAACTTTTTATAATCATATCGAAGTTGAAAAACACCTCTACCTCAATTGCTATGCAACTTTGAAAAAATGTTGCAACGCATGAAAATAACGATGAAGATGTGTTGTGACTCGCGTGACAAGAAAACGTGACTCGCGTGACGAGTTCACTTTTCGGATAGTTCTAGACCAAATGCAGTAGTGAATCGAAGGTATAGATCTTGCATAGTGAAATATAACATTCATTGGTCTAGAAAGTGTCCAAAAGGTACTTCCCTTGGGAATGTCCAGATGATATTAATGTCCCCGAGTTACCCTCATGACTGCAGACAGTAGGTAATATACTGTACGGGTAGTACAGTTGTTCAGGCAATATATCTTGTCAATTAATATTTATAACAATATTTAGTCTGTTGAAGTCACTCATTTGAAAGTTATAGAAGAAACATCTATCAAAATGTGATTCAGATTACCATTCTCATTTGTCATATTTGAATAAACCAAAAGTGTAATATTTGAGAAGATACATTCGCTCATAGGATTTTGGGAATGATTGAGCAGTTAAAACCTTAAGGTTATCAAGTCATAGCACATGGCATTGCCAGATATAGATTATGTTTTTGTATATTACTAAAAAATCAATGAGACGTGCTAACTTTCCAAATGTGGTGATAAAATAGGCAATATATTGCGAATAAATATTCATGAATTTAAATTCTGATATTTCACATGAAATTATTATCATTAGTTTAATTATGTGTGCTCATATTATTCAAGTTGCCTAATTAAAGGGGAATGCATATATGATATCTTTAATCAGTGATTCATTCATCAAACTATAACATCCCTGTAATTTTCACACAGTAAATAGGTAGAAACACTATCTTGAAATGACGTGACTCGCGTGACGTGACTCGCGTGACATTCGTAAAGGGTGATTTTCTGCAAAATTTGAATATCTTCTGAAAAGGAAAATTCAGTAATTAATCCTTTTGGTATTTATGTGAAGACTTGATATTCATTATTTGGAGTAAAACTATTGGGCAGGCAAGGAGAAAAAAACAAAAACAGTCAATTTTGTGATTGCGTGACAGTAAATCAAGGGTGTTTTCAATTCACCACTGTTGTCTAATGCCTTGATGTCGAAGAAAAATTGAAGCTATTAAGTGAGCACTATGTTATAGCAAATTAATTATCCAACACACAGTAAATAGGTAGAAACACTATCTTGAATTGACGTGACTCGCGTGACGTGACTCGCGTGACATTCGTAAAGGGTGATTTTCCGCAAAATTTGAATATCTTCTGAAAAGGAAAATTCAGTAATCCTTTTGGTATTTATGTGAAGACTTGATATTCATTATTTGGAGTAAAACTATTGGGCAGGCAAGGAGAAAAAAACAAAAACAGTCAATTTTGTGATTGCGTGACAGTAAATCAAGGGTGTTTTCAATTCACCACTGTTGTCTAATGCCTTGATGTCGAAGAAAAATTGAAGCTATTAAGTGAGCACTATGTCATAGCAAATTAATTATCCAACACACAGTAAATAGGTAGAAACACTATCTTGAATTGACGTGACTCGCGTGACGTGACTCGCGTGACATTCGTAAAGGGTGATTTTCCGCAAAATTTGAATATCTTCTGAAAAGGAAAATTCAGTAATCGTTTTGGTATCTATGTGAAGACTTGATATTCATGATTTGGAGTAAAACTATTGTGCAGGCAAGGAGAAAAAAAACAAAAACAGTCAATTTTGTGACTCGCGTGACAGTAAATCGAGGGTGTTTTCAATTCACCACTGTTGTTAGCCTAGATGTCGAACAAAAATTGAAGCTTTTAAGTGAGCACTATGCTATAGCAAATATAATTAGTCCAAAAAACTGATGATTCCTATGATTACTATGGTACAAATCTGCACAAAATGAAATTTCACTGTATTTTTCATAATTTAGTTACTACGGGAACCATTTGTTATTACCGACCCCATAATCAAACAAATGATTTTTCGAGGGTGAAAAAAATATTTTTAGTAACTACAAGTATTCTATTTATTGGAAACTTATACAATTTTAATGTACAATGATTTTAAATTTTTTGGTATGATGTTGACCTTATCACGGAATTGACCAATATAAGGAACAAAGTAGTCAAAGCAAACCCAGGAGAGAAATCAATCAATCAAATTAATTAATAAATTTAATTAAATAATGAAACTAATATACACAGAGTTAAGACAGAATAAACATGATCAGTCATGAAAGTACATGATGAAAAGATGAGTTTTACTTCCACATTTTTTCCATTAGCCAGAGCTCATGTTGTATGACACTAGCTACTGGCTAAAATTATAAAGTTAGATTGATCACAAGATTACTTTAATTTAATTTATCACGTACTGGGGAATAACTTTTAAAGTTTATACATCACCAGGGAATATTATTATTCCAATGTGCAAGGAATTACATTATTTCCAAGCATAATAAGCATCATTAGAGAATGATTCATCTGGTATCACATAGTGCCGAAAAGTAAAAAAACAGATTGGTATGGAAGTTAATGGAACATGGATCTTGCCTTGGAAGTTGGTTGATTGTTTATAGCCTATGGAGCCTGTAAATTACAGATTGGAGCAAAAAGTGCCAAACAAATTCCATTGACATATTCCCTCCTTGTCTCACATTAATATTGAACCATGTAGGACTATTGTTATATAATGTTATTTACAAACTGGTGATTGTTCAAAATACACATACTCTTCAAAAACATTACTATTAATTAGCAAATTGCTCTAAACAGCTGTTCCTTTGTGAAGGTAAAAAATTCCAGAGAAGCTCCATCTATGCATTTAACTGTCGCGACCGAACACCTACCTCTAAAATCTCATTGTTTTGGAAGGCATAAATTAGTAGGCCTCTGTCAGTCAGTGTTGACTACATGGGTCAAATGCGCCCTGGGTCAGATCTTTGCGAGAATGTCTTTACCGCAATGACTACAGATATTGCAGGACATATAGTCACTTGCTTGAGTGTGGTCCTTTGATTGGTATCCCATTTTACTTCAAAAGTTTTTTTTTATCAGTTCTCCATTCCTCAGCAGATGTTGGATAACAGACCCCCCCTTTGCAGTCCATTCTGAGTTGCTGTTCAGATCACTTGCAAGCATCCTAATACTTAAAGCACAGCTGGGGCCGTCCAACACCCCTCTTGCCAGTTTGAAGTTCTCCATAGAGGATGATATCTTTTCCTCCATTCTGCATAGAAGACCGAGCCAGCACAATCTACTTTTTAAGAAAAAGTCGCCCAACAAAGAACCTGTGCACGAAAACCAAACTACCAAACGGCTGATCCGCTCTCAACCCCAGTCCCCTTGCATCGGGACTGTGACTGTGTGATCATCGTCAGGTGTCCATCACCATTCCCCTCGAAAGGGAACAGATACTACACATGATCTTAGCCAAAAGGCAGAGCCAGCACAATCTATGTTGCCTGAGCAGTGTGTACACTGTCCAAGTGTTAACAGTTAAAGAGAGTGCTACGGTGTTTGGAATCTTCTCTATCCAGGTAATGCCCAGGATGCATCACATGTAGCAAAGTTGGTGGCTGTCCAGCCTATGCTTTGACATATGTTGTCCTGTCCAGCGTGTACTCAGCCAGGGCAGCATAAATGAGGAGGACCAGCTGGTGCTGAGGTAGCAGATCCCCCCTCCATGCTGAAGATCGGGTCCACAGGAGAAACCGCAAATTGATACAAATTAAATGGCATATAAAATACAATTTTCCTAACTTGTTCTTTATAACTGTGCAAGAGAAAACTAAAATTAAAACTTTCCAGGGATGCCTTTAAAACCTGGAGACTATCTTCGAGGTAGGTAATTGATTTAATTAATGGGACTTGAAGGAGCTTACAGAATAAATTTAATATATTTCATACTATTGTATGACACTAGTTAGGACTAGGCTTAGCCCTTACTTAGGCACCTAAGTTTCTAACATGTTTACCAGCATTTGCTTGGGTTTTCGTATCCTAACGTAAATGTACTATTCGCCTATATCGTTAATATTGGCCGATAGCTAATATTACTTAGCCAAGGCCTAGTACTGTAGTCTGTAGTACTAGTATAGCAATTGTCCATTCAATCTGAAACCATTTACAGTTAGGAAAAGGTTAAAAAACTACAACCATTTACAAACATAAAGGTTAATTCTTACGTGGAAAGGTTGTCTTGCTGTTTGAAACGATGTATCAGGCTCAACTACTGTACTGTATGACTAAGTACAATTTTACAACTGTTCCACATTGATTCAGGCAAGAACTTCGGAGTTAGAACGGCCAGAGACGGTTGGTCAAAGGTTAAAAACTTTTGGACCATAACATATTCTTGGGTATATTTAAGAATCAGCAATACAAATGAAAAATTTCAACTTTCTTAATCTGTGATAAAAGTTGATCAAGTTCTTTGAGAAATTTATTTATTTCAATATTAATATCTAGAAACTGTCAGAATGATCATTATTTATCATTAAGTTAAGACATAGTAAAAAGTTATTTACGTGTTGGTCGATACCAACTTTGATGAACATTGACAGTTACTATGGAAAACATCTCCCTGGGGCGTCTAGTAAACAAGCAAGCGTATCGTATTCACGCACAGCGGCAAGCAATCT
>JAIPMN010001269.1:0-19195 GCA_020650975.1 Apostichopus californicus | reverse complement strand
TCCATCCATCCATCCATCCATCCATCCATCCATCCATCCATCCATCCATCCATCCATCCATCCATCCATCCATCCATCCATCCATCCATCCATCCATCCATCCATCCTTTCAGTCATTCAGTCATTCAGTCATTCAGTCATTCAGTCATTCAGTCATGCAGTCATTCAATCATTCATTTTGCAGGTGTGTCCTTATTGCAGCTCTGCTGGTTGCAGGATTAAGCTTCATTTTCGCGTACGAAGACGATAATGATCAAGGTAAAATGAAACAGTAAAAATATGCTACATTAGTCCTAAAGATTAATCAGGGGGAAGGGGGAGGCGCCAGACCGTCTGTAAGGCAGACGAAATCAACACAGCCACTCCCCTCAAAATCAGTCGGGGAAAAGTTGGAATCTGACACCCTCCTCTATCCCTTTTTTGAAATCCTGTGCACGTCACTGATGAAGCTAACTTCCAAGCAAACTTGTTCGGTACTAAAGACTTTCTTGTTTCTCCTTGTTCGAATGCAGAACTTGGAAGTCGAATGTTCAGTAGAAGCTCTCAACAAGTTTTAGCAAGATTCTCGAGTGATAAGATGCGTCATGTTCGCAATCGCCGAGGAACAGCTGAAGAAACTAGTCAGGCGTTTCTTGACGCCGTCTTGTCAATTGAAAGAGCTCAGAGAAAGTTGGCCGAACCTGACATAGATGAAGACGAAAGGGAGTAAGTTCGACTGCATTATGTTTTCTACATATCGTAAAAGTGTCTGGATTAGATATTACCATGAAAATAGCAATACTCTACATATTTTACTTTACTGACGTTCTCTTACTTTTACATATACTCTACATATTATATCAACTAATGATATACTTGACAACTGTCTAAGTCCCTGGTATTCAAAGGGAGATCTTCAAAAAGCACAATTAATCAAAATGAAAAGGTGGTGGGGAGTTAAATCCTCCCCGTTGACCCATTCACCAGGCCCACATCAACCCCACTGGGGCCTCGCCAAGATGATTACGGTGAACAATAGGGTCATCAAAGCAAACCAGTTTGAATACCAAGGCTCTCAATGTTCAGACGTCCATCGAGCTCTCGAACAGGGTTTGAAAATATACAAGACGTCTTGGTTGAAAGGTGAATGCGAGTGTAGTTAGGTTTTGTTCAAATAACGAGTTCTCGTTTCATTTATGCAGACAATGAAAATGGTAATTCCACGCAAAAGTCCTCGCTTTGAATGACAAGAGAGGAAAAGATGGAGAGAGAGAGAGAGGGAGAGAAACGTACTGTAATTTATGGGTTTCGAGACTGATTCTGTCGACTACTCCCTGAATGCTCATTCATAGTCACTACTTGTTGATTCATATTACCCAGATTTACTGCTTTCTTCTTACCAATTGTACGCTCTCCATCTGTGGTGTGCACATGGGTGTTTGGGGGTGGCTGTAGTTGTAACTGGATAGGCATTCACCAGTGGGTAATACCTATAACATTCTCTTTGTTATATTTTTAGCGACTTGGAAGAAAAACTTCGTCGAAGGCTTTCCAAATTTTGCGAATGGGTAGGATACGACGCAACACCGGAAGGTGAAGAATGTAAAGAAAACAAATATCGATCCTTTGATGGTGTGTGTAACAACCTTGACAATCGAAACTGGGGCAAAGCTGGCTATCCTTATCTGAGATTGTTGCCATCAGCCTATAAAGATGGTAAATGACTCAATATTATGAAGGATAACATTCTATTTTGATATTACCAATTCTTCAACGATACGGTTCCACTAATTTGTCAGACGCTTTATATGACTACATTAATCCAGTTTTCATGTCAATTAATCGTAGAAATGTCCAATCATCATGTAAAACACTTAGTAATATTCAATGCGTGATAGACTAAAAATCTTCCTGTTCCACCTCCGCAAGAATTAAATATACGCCTTAAAAATCACCTTCAATCCTCCCGATTGATTGACCATAAGTATTTAGTCCATTCTTTTCAACAACCAAGGATAAGAAAGGGATTATGATGATTGAACACATGCAAATAAAACTCTTCAGTAGGTCCATTTAGGGCTATGTTAACTTTTCAAGCGAAAGAAATATGCATCGCAGTCGAAGGATTTACAGAAAGGATTTCTACTCATAACCCTCAGAAGTTTACATTAAGAGTTGTAAAGGCGGCTAGATACATATTTGCCACGGTACTTCAGTACATATGGCGACATCGCAGGATAATATAGAGAAGGAACATTAACAAATAATGAATTTTATGTCAAACAACATCGTACAGAATTATGGGTTTTTTTTCGTTTTGAAAACTAATAAAAAAAGAGAAAGAAAGATTAACGAAAAAAAAGTTTGAAAAGTGAAGAGGACCACGGACAGTACGCGGTATGTTGGCCAACTGCATAATAAGAACGAGGTTTGCACGTGTAGTTGTAATAACGTGCGAATTCGTCGGGTGGCCTACCATAACCGTCAGCCGGTCATACCTATAAACAGTTGACCGGGACCAAAGACAACAACTTCACGGCCAGATGAAACCTGTTTTGATCTCGTGTTCAGGTTAGATATAATCCGGCGTTATACCATGTTCTCACGATAAGAAATATATTGCAACGTAACATGGTGATAATAAAAAAACGTTACCTTGACACGTACGTGATGACAACTGCAATAACACACTGGCAACGCTTGACCCCTTAACACATATGCCGTATTATATCATAACCTGTAGTAACCCGACATGTCGTTTTTTATGATCGGGTGTGAGTAAAAACGTCATGAATAATTGGCTGTACACTAATTGAATTATTGAAAACCCCTTGCAGGTATCGCAAGACCCAGATGGTACAAATCAACCGCGAGAGAGGTTTCCAAGGCCTTCGTTGGTAACGAAGAAGGTACATTTTCAACACATGGGGCTTCAGAACTTGTTATGCATTTTGGACAATTCCTGGACCATGACATTAATCTTACACCTGCTCTGAGAGGTATTGGTTCATTTTATTTTGTTTCTATACCGGGTATGCCTCCAAAGTTGATCTTTGGAGTACCATCGCTCATTTGGAATCTGTTCACATGGATCAAGTGATTAACATAGACTAAACGTCTCTTTTAAGTGCTGGACTATATCCGTAAGAATGTCCGTCCAAATGAACTTACGTTCTTTTAGCTATGTGTTTGGTTTTAACATCAACTGATATCAGCGAAATACCGTATGTGGCATCCACATCTTTGAACATAATCGAGTGAGTGTGTGAATGCATAAATGTATTAAAGTGTATTTCAAGGAAAACATATCGAAATCACATCTATTTTCAGCTAACTGCACTTGCACAGACGATGATGATGAGAACAAAAGTTGCTTTTCAATCCCTTGTGATGATAAAGAAGATGATGAAGATGATGAAGTTGATGAAGTTTGTGGAAACGCTAAATGTATTCCATTTCGACGTTCGCGTCCAACTATTCCAGGAGACTGTGCTCCAGGTTCACGAACCCACGAGAACACGATCACGTCATTTGTTGATGCTTCTAACGTGTATGGTAGCTTTCCAGAAGATGCAGAGGCACTGCTGGACAAGGAAGAAGGTATATATGTACTGCTGTTGCAGGAAATTTGTCATACCAGTCTTTAAACATGGCCTATTAACTTAAAGAATTCACAAGTGGGGGTGGGATGGGATGAGGGCGGGGGATGGGACGGGAACCTATGAATGGGAACTCCACCCCGTGATAATAGTTAACGATAAATAGGGGAACGTTCATTGAACCAAGGGACTTACAAGATTATATAAACCAAAATTATTATGAAAAATATGAGAGTAGGTAGTTCACCAGTGTTGTCTAAAACAGTCCTAACGAAACGAACTTTTTCTGTTTCCATCTGCAGTATAGTCTTTGAGATTAGGAAAGTTCATTCTTCTGTTCTTTCGATTAAACAATCTTTGAACTCACGTTGCTTCGTGTAAATATACAAATGTTGTTGAACTCCTTCCTCATATAGAGGTGGTATGTCAGAATATTTGGCAGAGCCCTATAACACGGCTCTATATAGGTTTCCACGGATAGAGAATTTGTGAGCAATATGACGATGTTATGTGATGTTGATGGTATAAGAGTTTCAAATTTTCCACGGGCACAACAAAACTTAGTTCAAAATATGAAACAATGAAAAACTAGGATTAGACAAAGCAGTAGGTGGGGATTGCTCCTCAGGGAGCGGGGGAAGGGGTGGGGCAATGGGCAGGGCGTGAAGATCCCCAGTTAGTGTATAAGATAAAGCCCTGTGTTTAAGGGTATAACGAAATCAGCAGTTTGTATGGAAATTATACCAAGCAAACATAATGAAGTGGATCGGTCACATTCGAATCTATACTAGAGCTTGTAATATTGCTGAGATGGAAAACGTTGCCATGCTATTCATTTCATGCATGAAAGTACATCATGCAAGTGTAATGTCACATATTTCACAACAACGGATCAAATTATGAAACAAGAAGTTAGTTAGTTGTAACTATAATCTATATTTGTTTTGTTTTTTAAATTAATTTTCTGGCAGGCAAAGGTAAAATGCAAGTTGAAAAACAAGTAATTGATGAAGTCCATATTCATTTACTACCTCCTGATAAAGAGAATGCAGCATGTTTAGATATCGGAGATGAGAACCATTGTGGGAGGGGTGGGGACGTCAGAGCCGCAGAGCAGCCAGGACTAACAAGCCTACATACCTTATTTGTGCGGGAGCATAATCGCATTGCTGGCTTACTTTATAGCGACCATTCGGACTGGGACGGTGATCGCTTATACCAAGAAGCACGGCAAATTCTTGTTGCCGTAATGCAGAAAATAACCTACGATGAATTCCTTCCACTGGTGTTGGGGAAAGAAATCATGGACAAATATAAGTTGGGATCATGGAATGGATACGATGGATACGATAAAACGGTATTTATATCCTTCAATATATTTTCGAGCTTGGTTGCAGTAACTCAATAACAACACCGAATATAGTTTCGCGATGACGACATTAAGACTTTAAAACCGCTTATCTATAGTTGCACATTGAGGCTAACTTTCACTTTTGGCATGATTAAGACAATGACTATAAGCATCTATTAACAATGTCTTTCACAATTTCAACAACATTTTTGGTGACCAGGATATAAACAGCGAAGTATAACTTTACATGCAAAACGTTTGTTCAAAATGATGACGAACTTTGCGACATATGCAGGCATCAAGTATGAACAAGATAAGATGAAGAATTAATTCTGAGATAGTAGATTTTTGTGCAAACAGTTTCTCGTTTTAGTGTATTATATCTCGTGCTCAATATGTATATTTTTTGATGTGGTACTGTTGTTTATCTAAAACTGTTCGGTAAATTTTATCTCCAGGTTAATCCTACCATTACAAACGAGTTTGCGGCAGCATTCATGCGTTTCGGTCACAGCCAGATACCTGACACCTTAACACGCGTAACATCTCTTTATGACCACGACGAATTTCCATCCATTGAAATGCGTAGTTCATTCTTCAACGCAGCTCACATGTACGAGACAGAATATGGATCGGTTTCTTCGCTACTGCTTGGAATGATATGCTCTAAGCTACTGCCAGTAGACAGACACTTTAGCAAATCTGTATCAACTCATCTCTTTGAGAATCCTCTAACTGGGTATGTGTCTTTACGAATATATTTTGAAAGGTTTCAAGTGGGAGTTCTGAGTGAGTGACGATCTTACTCATACGAAATCCATGGATTCGAAGTGTTGTATAAAGTCTTTCGTTTCAATACTGTGTGAGATATATTTTCATGGTCTTTGTTTATTCGTATCCCTATGTTCGAAGCATAACTAATGGTAAGAAGAGATTACCATACATAAACAATAAAACCAACTAGGCATCTTAACCAGAAATACATTACTTTGTATCTTACTTAAAATGAGAAAAAGGAAAACGGAAACAAATGAAAGTAAAATTACAAGCATACTTTTCCCATTCTGGTTACGTTCGCTCGTTCTGTTTTCCTTCAATTGAAGAAAAGATGGCATTGACCTGATTGCCCTTAATATCCAACGTGGTCGTGACCACGGGTTGCCAGCTTATCCTGCCTATAGGAGACATTGTAACTTAAGTGTGCCGGACAGTTGGGATGACCTTAAAAATGATGTCAGCATGGACTCTGATACTGTGGAAGCCCTCGAAAAGGTTTATAAGTAAGTAAAACATGGTCACATGAAGCCTTATACTGTTTGTCACATCCAACGCTTGATTCGAAAATACCTCAACTATGTCAAATATGTGGATAACAATGAACGTATATAATACTGACTAAAAACTTGGCAATTAATTAAAGGGAAGGCAACCGTATTTCACTTTGATATTAGCAATTGTGCCATCCAACATATCAATACGCTTTTCCCGATATTTGTCTCTATCTTTAAGGTAATTAACTTGTTGTTGCTAAATAAGTCAAGTTCAACTCGGCATTTTAACATCATCATATTAACTACTACAAAGTTAAAGTGGATTATCTTTATTTCAGGGACGTCGACAAAATCGATATATTTGTGGGAATGCACGCGGAAAAACCCGCACCAGGCGCTCTTGTCGGTAAAACTACAGCTTGCGTTCTTGGAGAGCAATTCAAGAACACGAAATATGGTGACCGTTTCTGGTATGAGAATACTGAAAGAGATGGATGGACACAAGGTATAACCCTATCATGTTAAAGATGGTGCAAAATTGCATTTGTAAAGGAGAGACAAAACCAACCATCACTTTTATGATATAGGTGTGGCACTATCACGTCACTGATTAACAAAATGACAGCTCTCAAACATGAATTTTAAAATATAGGATATCACCGGATTGGAATATGATTTTTCTTATCTGCTTGGTGAGTGTAGTTCATGACATTTATTTCTCTCACAAAGAATTATAATTTGAGAGGTGCTATAACTGGTATGAATGGAAATTAAAACTATTATTGCAGATTGCATGGACAAATAATCGTCCATTCTTGTCTTAATGATTGGAATATTAAGCTCTGCTAGTATCATGTTACAACTTCATTCAATTTGAACGAAAGAATACAGCATAGGTCTACATCATATGACTTCACAACGGTAGTAGATACGCCAGAGTTTACCTTCCAAAAGTGAATTAACTTCAATTACAGATACGGAAGTTATAAGCTTACGCATATATTATATAAGCCATAAAATAGCATAGAATGGAGACAAAAGTACTGTAATTGATCTTTAACATGTGATCTTAAAGTTACTTAATACTCTTGTATTATTGGAATTCTTTGAGTAGCCAGCAAACGTGATGGTCCTTAGTACAGAATAAAATACCTTACATGCATCAATAGATATTGCGTTGCAAAATAAATTTATGATTTAAATATAACTTTATTCTGTTTACATGACTGCTTTAATTTTTAGACCAAGTTGAAGCAATCCAGAAGATGACTTTGGCGCGTCTCATTTGCGAAAACATTCGTTTGGATTCCATTCAACCAGCGGTCTTTAAACTACCAGACGAGAAAAAGGCCGATGACGGACGGTAAGTTACTTTGCAAAATCATGTTTCCAATTTAAAATCGTTTCGAATAATAATTGATTAAAATAAAGCAAATTCTGACTGAAACTAAACTGGCTTACATATAGGAGATATATGAAACCGGCAAACATTTATGGATTAAAAATTTGGGAAAGCAACAAATTTGTTTACAGATAAAGCGATCGCTGTCTAAAACTAAATTAACATAAATTAAAATAATTACTTGTATATTTTATGCACCCTTTGAGTTATTCGGCATATTTCAGCAAAACCACTATTGTGTACCCATAATCAATTCATTTGATATTGTTGTTTGATAAGTAATGTCAATAATAAAATAATGATATGACTGCGAAATATGTCCCGAATGTCCTCTTTCTGTGACCCTTGGCAGACCCATACACAATGAGTTAAGGACATTTTTTCTGCCTGATGTGTAACTATTTATTTAAGTCGAAACAGTGTTCCTTATTTCAAATATGAATACAGTATGCGTGTGTGCGTGTGTGTATGGGTGTCCGTGTGTGAATAGTGACCCTAACTTGATACAAGAGCTTTCACTTATCAACAGATATTTCTACGAACTGATTCTGGAAGCAGGATACCCGGAAAAGACAGACTTTAATAATCATCGCGTCTCCTGTAGCGACTATGACGAGATTCCGGACATCTCATTGGACGCCTGGGCTGATATATGAATGATTTGAATCTCGTCATACATTGTTTTCTCTCTCTCCTATCGTAAATTTGGTTAAATATGTAAGTTTCTGGACAATCTTTAGTTATTATGCTTAGTATAGTGCGTTGCGCTACGTTTAACTAAATAATAGTAATATATATGGCAATACTTTTTGGATATCTTCAACATAGGTGTTTTTAATAGCAGATACTTTAACTTAAAAGTTAAACAAAGTAAAATTAAATTAATAATGTACTGAAAGCGGAAATCTAAGCAAAAGTCACATCTGAATTTAATGTTTCATAACAATGTGTCATCAACCGTGACATCGTACAGCCAAGTATCTTGTATTTGCAGTGGTATGTGAATAATAGCTAAAACAGATACTTAATGCAAACAAGTTATACAAAGGATGCTGATATTAGCAAATATAATATCTCTGCATGCGGTGAAATATCGTTCATGTATGCATCTCTATGACAGGAATTTGATATGAAGCAACTAATTTCTCAATATTTAAACACTAAAAAGAAATGAAACAAAACTGTAGGAATCAAACAGGATAACAGCTTTGAAAATGATGTAACAATATCAAGGAAGTTTATATTTTAAGTTTGTTAATATATCCTTATAAATTATAGTTTCTTTGAGACTTCTGTTACGTCACAACACTCAGCCAAATATGCCTGGTATTTCTGCTTCAGATCTCTACAGTGAGGAAAATTTAATGCTTTGCTCCACAATTAATCAATCATTGAACAGGCACTCAAGTAACTTAAATGTGAGTATTGTACCAGGATAGTCCTCTTGATCAAACACGTGTATCAACCCGGAAGCTTAATATATATGTTGTTCTTCATTTACGTGTAAGAAACATACTTATTAATGTAAAGAAATATCAAGATCTCCATTGATATGGTTTCCGAGAGAAATCGTTCTATTCAGACATGCTTAAAAAGTAACTTGAAATATACATCTGATAAATGCATTCCAATAATAAAGTAAAGTGACTTGAGTAGCTTTTGTTGCTGTATTTGTTGAGGTTTTTGTTTTTTGTTGACAACCAGTCTTAAAAGGAAAAGTAAGAAAGAAAAAAAACATCTAGTAAACCCCGACAGCTATATTAGTGTTCAAGCAAATATACGAACATGATAACATCGAGGGTGAAAATCGTGTTCACATCCTGTTATGGAAAAATGGTACATATTGTCTATATAACAATGCATCAAGTTGTCATTTCATGCTGGTTGTCCTACATGTTAACAACAACCAAACCCATCCCTTTTGTCAATGTATTTTATCGGCACGGAGAGGACGATGAGTGATGTACTACATTCCTTCCACCTTTAGTATTTATGGGTTTCCTGACCCATCCACCCATTTCTGAGATCTTGACAATATTCCCATAATATAAGAAGTATTGAAATACACAGTAAATAATCTTGTGTGTAATGTAATGTAACTAGGACTCTGGTAATTAGATAACAAATAAACTTAATTAAAATACTGGACAAAACACGTCATTAATCAGTTTCGTCACGTGTTACAAAAACTGTTACATCATATACAGTTATGTGGGAAAATAGAAGTTTCTCATTGTGAGAACCAGAAGTGTACTTGCGAAATATTGCAACTTGTAGTGAACTGAAATGCACGATATATTGATTGTTTTTCTCTTTGTGTAGTTCTGTTCAAGGCTGACCAGTGACGTTGGTTTCTACACGGCGTTAAATTTCAATGAACCTATAAACACTATATTTTTATATATATATTGATAATATTGTCATGAATGCAAGAAATAACAAATAACTGGTGTTGGGTGCCGTTGTTGAATTCTGCTGCGAGTATTTTGAAGGTTAGTTATTTTAACATGTTCATATGAGCTAAATGATGTCTTATTCAATGTTTTCTTTAATAACAGTAATTTAGGTGATGCTCAACATTGACACGCGAGTCATTGCTGTGTCCGCGACAATGAAGCAAATGGATATAGAATCGTTAGCTTGAAAATACGTAAATCGGATTTTGACTGAACATGTTGAGGAAGAACATTTAGACACAAATTTGTTAAATAGTTCTCAAAATGTATTTACTGAAAAGCTATATGACAAGATTGAACTTGAATGAATAAAAATGTAATGACAAAAATATGGTCATAAAGAAGAGTATAAGCGCCTATGAGGAGAAGAGGGCTACGTTATTTTTTTAGCTCAGAGACAAAAAACAACATTTGGCATAGAGAGAATGGATGGTCATGTATCTGGTTATTTTAATCATAAATTTTGCATTATTTTATATTTAAACTCTAAATGACAATGTCACATTGATATTCTTTTAACATTGAATTTCCATTTGTTTGCAATATTTTGGCAATCAATGGCTGACATGTTATGGAAATAGTATGTTTGTGGTATGTGGAAACACTTGGTTACAGTGAGACATATATTATACATAAGCTTACCTCAGGGAAACAATAGACTTATGCTTACTTCATGCAGAGAAAATATTCAAACATCACGGGATGGTATGTTATAGCATGGTTAATGTTAAAACACTTCGTTACAGTCAAACATTTTTTTTACAAACACTTACCTCCGTCAAAACGATAGACAAATGCATATTTTATGTAGAGAACACATTCAATGTCATGAGAGGGTATTTCATCCTGGTTATTGGGGAAAAGCTTCATTACAATTATACATTTGTACAAAAGTATACTACTGGGAAACAGTCAAAATAGACCTATTTTATATAGAGGTAACATCCATAATCTGTGTATGAAGGACGAATTTGGTAATATCATCGCGAAAACAAACGAATTCTTATGTCTGTTAACTGCATAATTATTGTTTTCTAAAAGATTAATACACACTTAGACAAGGTAAAGTAATTATGATGTTATATAATGGTCCGAGCAATATCAAAATTGTTTGTTAAAGGTTCCGATTATCGTGACTAGCCTTTAGCAAAGAATATTAACTCAGTATGTTTTCCAAGGGTCCAGATCGAGAGGAATATCGTATACTTCAAACATGTGAAAATAGATGAATGAAAATAGACTTTATGATTAGTTAGAAAAAAAGTATATCTTTTAATGGAAGGAACCACAATATCATACCAATAGCGACGAGATATTAACTGGAAACATAAATATAAATTTGTAAGGAACAGTAGAAAAATGATCGTGTCGAAAGGATATGTAGATTTACATACCCAGTTTTCCTCCACTACTGTATTTTTCTGTTCATTTCTACCCACGACTCTTATCTGGTGTATGCCTTTTATTCGTGCTTAAAAGGATAGGCCATCGAGACTATAGTCTCCAGCGATTTCATGGCTTCCTTATTGAGCAGGTTTATGCGGTAAAATTATGATTTACAGTCATTACGGGAGTTATATATTTGTATGCCCTCTTTCATCAATACAACTATTACTGTGATGGCTATATATGATGGTTACAGCAAGATATTTCTTAATAGTTGACATACATCGCAAGAGAAACATGGTTTAGCCGTTGACAAAATAAAGTACAAGTTGACCACGTAGATACTTTGTAAGGTAAGGTAAAGTATATGTTTGTTTATTTATTATAGACTGCAAAAGCAATAAGAATCACATTT
The DNA here is from genome assembly GCA_020650975.1 of Apostichopus californicus. Taxonomy (NCBI): domain Eukaryota; kingdom Metazoa; phylum Echinodermata; class Holothuroidea; order Aspidochirotida; family Stichopodidae; genus Apostichopus; species Apostichopus californicus. The sequence goes on along the minus strand of JAIPMN010001269.1, from coordinate 7,336 downwards.
AATATTATCAAGACTCAGATTCGACTAAGCTTGAGCGTTGACACCAATAATGAGCTGGTATAGTCGGCCCGACTGGACCGTCGATTCTATTTCTTACGGTAATTTTCACAGTCAATGTTGTCAATTGGTATAAAATGATCTTAGACGCTGAACAGATGTGTGTACAACATTTCAAAAGTCGAGAGACCAAATTCTAAACTGACCTCGACTACCTCAGGTGGAGGAATGAGGTTTTTCTAAGATTAGCAGGAGGTGGTTACAGGATTTAAAAAATTAGGGGTTGTGGCTATGGGATGCTTTTAGCCGACTACTATATAGGGAAGGGGCATATCTCTATATGGGGGATCTAGGGGGATCCTCTCTATGAAAGTTCCAACTTCAAGTGTTGCATTCTGAGGCATATGTATGATATAAATAATAATTCTTAAATTGGTCTAAACGCAGGGTTGTTCTATATACCTTTGAATTTTTGTGTTGTGTTGAAAGTGGATGTAGGTCCTCCTACCACCACCACATCTCATACATCACGCTTGATGTTTTCATGGGCCAGGATGAGTGGTCTAACTTTTCCCCGGCTGACGATGGGGGTAGAAAGGGGAAGATGACCCCTTGCCACCCTCTCTCTCTGCGCAGACCAATACCACTGTACGAGAGTAAACGATCAGGTTACTTTGAATTATGAGTATTGCGTTTAAAGATTCTTCACTTCTATTATCTTTATTTCTTTGACTTAAGGAGATATAGCCAAATAGGGAGGGAATAAATATTAAAAAATGCCCTTAAAGTACTGAAGTACACATTTTCTCTATAATGTAGAGGAAATTGTTAGCGTTTTTGGTTATTTTCAACGCTATGCCTTAACAAATGTGCAAATCAATGATATAAATATTGTATCCAGTTATTTCGTAACTTTTAAGTATATGTTTGAAGGGAACATTATCGAACCTACCAAATCTTCAAGGGATATAAATTCAACCTTTCTGATGTTACATAAAGAGTTGGTCACGTGACGTTGTTGTTGCAGAAACAACTGTTTTTATCTCAATAATCGGTTGAACGAATGTCGTAATCGAATATGTTTCACTATGATAGAACGACACGCGCTCTTAGAGAAATGTTATCTTTGTTTATACTTACTTAGTAAAGGAGTGGAAAACCGAGCTGGAGACACTTTAACAGTAAATCCTACCTTACATTGAAATAAGCTTTTATGATATTTTTTCCAGCACAAATACCAAACTGAAACTGGCGAAGTCGCTAAGCTTCAAGCAAGAATTTCAAGTATCGGGTCGTGCCTCTTTATTTGAAGAACAAGACATAACTGTATAACCCGTTTTACGGAGATTAGATAACGGTCTGAAACCGAATCTTGGTTTATGGGGTTAATTAATTGTGCTACATACATGCAACTATCTCTTCGTTTCTCACCAGAATAGTTCATCTTGGGAGCGCGAGATTAAAGGTCACATGAGATGGCTTTTACGTAAGTGTTTCTATGAATCATTTGTCACATGTTAATACTTAGGCCTAAGTAGCCTAATATTCAATAATCTTATATTGTGGCTACAGTGAGTTAATAGATGCAACAGACCATTGAGGAACCTTGATAGTTACATCCATTAATAGTGCACAATCCAACGAATGCAATCAGAGCCAAGTTTCTCTATGTATTCCGGATGGGAGACTTCAGACACATCAAAAATGCTATAACACGTCTGGCTGGCGTATAAACACGCTTCAAAACGTTAATTCTATATTTTCGTTCATGATAGTAAAAATTCATAGTTTAATAATGAGAACTGACAATTATTTTGCCGGTTTAAGTTTTTTAATTATATTTATGATCATTGACAGCCCATCCACCCTGTTGTCTGAATGATTGCAAATGAGTGTACTGGCTTGATTCGATGTCTCAAGACGATCGGTTTAAACTGCATTTGCACTATTGCTTAATAACCCCTACGGTCGGTTACTTTAGCAGGAGCGCCATGTTATAGCTCCCACCGTAATATTAATGTTGTGGACAAGAATGAGCAATTGACACCTTCGTTCGTAAATTACTTACAGTCTTCTTTTCGTCACCATCAAGATTGCTTCAGAATTCGATTACATTTATCAAGTTGTCCGTCAGATTTCTGTACGAAATATCAGACACACTAACATTTAAGTTTCGAAATTTAGTTTATGAGAACAACTAGGGTGAAAACAGAATAGTAAACAACAGTAGTAAAGTTGTATAAGACATTTACAATACAAAATTTTACCTGTTTAGTATTCTTGACTTATCAAGCACTGTTCGCTGTGAATTTGCGTTTTAATTGGATTGTCTGATGATTTTTCAACATGGCAATGTGACATCCACATAATATTGTGCGAAGTTTATATGATTTCTAGCAGCAAGCGAGAGTTCTATGCTTCGAAAACATCCCTGCAATACTGTATTAATTGTTAAAAATATATTTATTTTATGTTTAATGTCCAATAAAAGTCAAGAAACTTAAATGTATACATCCATTCAAATTATGAAAAGTACTTAAATTTTATTTATCATTCATATTTACAGCATTCGTTTACGCATCACAATTTTGCTGATCGGAATATCTCTCGTTGCTGCAAACAACGAGCGTAAGTTTCATGGTTATCTACATTCAGTGAAAAGAAATTTCGAATGCGATACTTTTCAAAGTTGAAACATCCCTTTCTTAATTAGGGCGTTTTCAAGTATATATGGAAATACATGAAGTTGGAATTTCGCATTTTTTTCTGAAATTTATAAAATTTGAGTATGTATCTGGAATTTCCTGGAAGTGAACATAAATAAGTTAACATGAGTTACCTTTAATGTTGAGCTGTGTGTTAAAATGAAAAATGAACCATTATAGTTTTGAAATCGCAGTTGCATCTTTCTTGTACTAACATAACAGATACATGTTATCGGCAAACATTATATGAAGTTACTAACAATTATTTAAGAGTAATCCAATAAGTAAATTAAATTGATTTGCAGTATTAGTTTTTTCCTTATTATTTATTAAGTCAAAGAGGTACACAGATGCAGCAGAAGTGCGCAGAATGTTCTTGCAAGATTTTCCAAGGATAAAATGCTTCACGTTCGTAATCGAAGAGGGACGGCTGAAGAAACAAGTCAAGAATTTCTTAAATTCATCTCAGAGATCGAAAGCTTCGAGAGGAGTGTTCAGTCGAGAGAGATAGATGATGACGAGAGAGAGTAAGTTTAATCTAATCTGAATCTTTAATCTGAAGAGGCTTAACAAACAGTCATTATGTTATTTTTAGAATAGCTTATATGTTGTCATAACCTTAGAAATATGTTATGACGAAAGATAATAATTCCGATAATATCGTTTTATTGTTTGCGATTTGGAAGTTAACGCAAGTATATTTGTAAGTACAAACTGTATTCCTGTAAAATTGTATGATTACAAAAGATATAAGAAAATTGGAATTTACCTTCAAAACATTTCCGGTTTGGGGTGGGGTGGTTGGTGAGAGACCTTGTGAAAATTAAATTAATATTTTATGGAGAAAATAACAGTTCCAATTATATCGTTTTGTTGTCGGAGATTTGGTAGTTAACGTAAGTATAGCTATTGTAAAGACTGTGTTTTCTTGCCTGCAAAATAATGTATTATATAGCAGAAAATTGGAATTTACCCCTTCAATATGTTCTAGATAGGGATGGAAGGGGGGGGGGGTGGAAGGTGGCTAAACAAAAGTGGTGGGCCCTTGTGAACATAAGTACAGCTGTTTGAAACTGCCACTATGTTAAAGCGATCCAAGCTAAGGTCAAGTTGTTAACCACATCAATCATCTTATCAATGTCACCATACTTTGAATGCGTAAGCATAAATTACTCGCTGTGGACTTTTTTCCTGGACAATTTCGTGCAATTTATGTAAATGTAAACCATTAACTTCCAAAATCGTATTGAAGTTGCTGCCTTGGTACTCATTTCAGGAGCCTTAAAAGGAAACATCGCCGTCGGCTCAGTAGATTTTGCAAATGGGTAGGATACAATTCAGAGCCAGACAAAGAGAAGTGTGGCAAATATCGATCCATCGATGGACTCTGTAATAATATCAAACATCCAAACTGGGGAAAAGCTGGGTATCCATACCTGAGATTACTGCCAGCGAAATACAATGACAGTAGGTGCATTCCAAATGTACAGTGATTTCATATTCGAATCAAATATTAACAGTAGTGTAAACAGTGTATCACGTGACCATGTTTAAAAGTCGTTAATATAATGGTAAAATGAATATCGCAATCGGCCTTTTATATATGTGAAGAGTATAAGAAAAATGCCAATTTGATGATTTAACACTTCTGTGACGTTACTGATCATGTCATTGTCATTGATGTGCAATACGTTATTCTGAAAATGAATTTGACTTTCGACAAGCAAGAAAACTTCACTTATCGTTGAAAGTATTCTAGGGCGAGGTTCATATCTCTGACGACGAAAAGGTGTGGTATTATTTATGTTGTTACTAGAACTCGAGCGATGAAAAACAACTTCATTTTTTGTGGGCATTTGACAGTTAAAAATAATGAACAATGAACCCGGATTTATACGCAATAATAATTTTGCATCAATTTTCATTATTAAAAAGAACCGAAAATTACGGTTTATGTAGGTATGTTTTTCCAACACGCGTTGTTGCTTAGTCTGTATTTTGTGATCTTTCCAGTTATTTATGCCTGTTTCTGAGTTCTACATGATTTGTTCTATTTTTCTTTTTCTAGGCGTTTCACAACCAAGATGGTACAAGTCAAGTGCTAGAGAAGTTTCAAGACAGTTCGCAAATCAAGGGAAAGTGAAATTTTCAACATACGGAGCTTCAGAACTTGTCATGCATTTTGGCCAATTTCTAGACCATGATATCAATCTTACCCCAGCTTCTGCCGGTATTACTTCACGACAAATCAATCAATTTATTATTTTTTATACGATTCTGGTTCATTTGTTATTAAATTATTATTTAAACATTGTAAACATGATTATATAGGTCTTCTAGTTTAAATGAGTTAAGCAACGATACAAATGAAGTGCTACAATGAAGTTAATTAGTTTCCTTTCATTAAGTCTAATTACACTCCCAGAGTTTGATCTGGTTACGTCATAGTCCTACGTGAAGCCTTTAGTTAAGTTATGTTTGATGAACATAAAACATGTACTTTTAGGCCTAAGGCATATTGTTATCTCCACAAACTGTTTAAACACAAATGTTTCTACAAACTGGTTTCAGTGACATGAATCACGTTAATATTTCTTTCCATCAATAAAGGCTTTCGGCATTACAAGGAAGTAGATTAAAAATGTAAATCCTTTCCAAACTATATGTTATAAACTATCCTTAATACATATTCTAAATATTAGTCCTATTGAAGTTTCAATATAGATAAGCTTTCACTGAGCTCAGAAAAGTTCCCTTGGTCAAAGGAACAAAGATGAATTTTGGAACGACACTATGTATGCATGAAAATTGGCGTATTATACCAAGTCTATATTGTTTAAAATTATAGTACCTTAATGACCACCTCATCCATAATTTGTATATGTTTGCAGCTGACTGCGAATGCGGAAATGACGAAGACGAAATATGTTTTTCGATCCCTTGCGAATGGGACGACCCAATGTGTGGTCAAGAAGGTTGTATTCCTTTCCGTCGTTCGCGCCCAACGATCCATGGTGACTGTCGCCCGGGTGCACGAACCCACGAAAACACTATAACTTCATTTGTCGATGCCTCTAATGTGTATGGAAGTTTCCAAGAAGATTCGGATGATCTACGTGATGTGGAAAAAGGTATCTGGTTGTTTGCTGTTAACATTCAAATATGTTTGATCACGCTTGAATATGTTCCAAAAAGTATGCTGTCATATTAGCCCTATGTACATTGAATTGTAAGTTAGCGTATTGGGACTAAAGTATAGTAATGAAAAACTTTGTTTTCACTCATGTCGATATTATCTTTGAATTATGTAGACAGATCAATCAGTCCAAGCATCTACCAATCAATATTCAATGAATGTTATTAAAATAATATGACGGTGCCATTTTTAATTACCCCCTATTCCTCGCAAGTAATGTCTTCTTATTTATCCATTTCGACTTTTGCCCGCATTTTCTCTGTCAAGTATGTATAATTGATCTTGACGTCAACAATGTTGCATGGACTACCTTATGAACGATTAATTCTCAAGTAAAATTAAATCCCATTTCTATCTCGTGCCTTTGGCAATAGGGAAAGGAAAGATGAGAGTCGAGACGCAGCCATTCGACGAGGGTCATATTCACCTTCTTCCTCATGATAAGGAGAACGAAGAGTGCATTAAACTTGGAGATGAGAAACATTGTGGGAAAGGTGGTGACGTCAGAGCTGCTGAACAACCTGGTTTGACGAGTCTTCACACAATGTTTGTGCGGGAACATAATAGAATTGTTGATGTGCTGAACAATCTACATGGATATTGGGACGAAGATCAATTCTACCACGAAACACGACGCATTATCATCGCACTTATACAGAAAATAACCTACGATGAATTTCTCCCATTAGTCCTGGGGAAAGAGACGGTGGATGAATTCAAGTTGGGTTCTTGGAACGGATACGAAGGTTATGACAAAGAGGTATTTTCATTTCACGGTCACTTTATAATTGATAGAATGTTATGATAGATGTTCTACTTGCTGTCATATATATCTTGCTTAGTGCAGGAATTGGGGCTGACATTTTACCATGTCAAAACAGTCGATAACGGCACGTCAGAAGTGAATGAAGATTTTACCAGGATAAGAATGCGATACTTTACTTCGGACGTTTTCAATTCTCTTCAATGAAACATGTTTAGGAGAAAAATAAAGTTTAACATTTCCAGCCATAGTATTTGATATTCTTTGTATTCTTTTTGGACAATTTTATTTCTCAAGTAGGCTAAGTATAATAGGAAAACGAGTACAATGGATGATGTGAAACCCTGTCTGTTTACACGGATTTCTTTTCTGTTTAGAGCAGAACACAGGTCAAAAAAGATGACCGCGTTTAAAGAGGAGGGTGAATGAAGCCACCCGATACTAGTTACTGTACTAGCTATGAATATCGACTGGTTAGCATCAAGGGACGGTTGATGGTTTCGAAAGGAAGGCCCTTTATTGTGCAGTATGGAGGTGAAACAAATAAAACAGGTTATGATATGTATATATACGTATATCTGTATAGTGAATAAGTCTTCATTTGGGAGGCTCTCTTAAGGAAGCGACGGATATCATAAGAGAATTAAGTAAATGAGTTCAGTGAATCAAAACTTT
>JAIPMN010001268.1:0-19566 GCA_020650975.1 Apostichopus californicus | reverse complement strand
ACGAGCAATTGACCAATCAAATGGCCGGAATATAATTAGGTGTTGTATAATAGGTGATAATTCATTCTTTCCCGTGGCATGAAAATGTTCGCTGCTCGCCCCAATGAAAGGAAATATAGGCTAATTTTAGGTTCAAACGATGCTGAAAAGGAGGTTTTATACTCTATTATGCTAAATGCTAAAGAAATGATGGTTGCTAAGTCAAAATTTGATGCAATTTTTTTTATGTATACTTGACAATTACAATGCGGGTTTTTCGGGCGCTTGTGCGGGTCAGCGGGTTTGGGTGTTAGAATGTGGGTCAGTTGGGAGCTCTGCCAAACCAATGGGTCATATGAATTCTTAAGACATTGTAGAAGGGTACCATAATGTGTCTTGCCCAGTCCAAAGAGTGCTTGACCAATTAAAATGACCAACAATTTTTAACTGAATGTAACAGGATCTGAAAGAAAAACCTTTAGGCCCCAACTACAACAAGCACGCCTTGGACCACCTAACCAATGGGTCAAATGAACTCTAAGGACAATGAAGAAGAGTACCATAATGCGTCTTGCCCGGTCCAAAGAGTGCTTGGCCAATTAAACTTACCAATAAGTCATCAATTCGTAAATGAATGTAACGGTACCTGAAAAACTCCTTAAGGCCCTAATCAAACCAGCACGCCTTGGACCACCCAACCAACAAAACAAACGCAACACCTTTGGCGTGCAAGTTTAATGCTAATTGGTGCTTTACGATCATCAGCATACAAAGTTTCCTTCCCATTCCAGATAAACACACGCAAACTCTTTGGGGGGTGGGGGGGGGTGGGGGGCGCACCTTAGCGCAACTCCATTTCTCAGTGATTTCTGTAGACTAGCTGACAACGCAATGAAAAAATTTCGTTCATAGAACTTCATTTCATTTTTTTTATTCGTTTCACACGTCACATATTTACAGATTTAAAGAACAGAGAACTTTTCTTGCCTCTCTCCTTGAAAGTGGTTGTGAACGCTGTTACCCCCTTCGTAGATTCTGAAAGATTCCACTGCTACATTCTAGAGCTGACAAAGACAATCTCGGGTCAAGCGGAGATAAATTTACTGTTAAAATTTACTGTTAAATTTACTGTTAAATTTACTGTTAAATTTACTGTTAAAATAATAGTTTATTTTAGTAAAATTTACTGTTAAATTTACTGTTAAATTTACTGTTAAAATAATAGTTTATTTTAGTAAAATAGTCTTCAAGTGAAATAGTTCTACCCAGACATATATTTTATTCCAACTAAACATCGACCAGAGTTAGTGTGAGGTTTTATTAAATTTCCTTTTATGCAGTTTTTCCTAAATATTAATTAGAACTTCAATAATCTAGCAATATTACTCATGTTTACTCTATTCAATTCATTAACAAAAGTGCCAGATTTTAGGTCAATTTCGCATTTGTTAAATTAAGTCAAAATTACACTTTCTAATCACTTACAAAATTTTGTATTTAATGTTTTGATTCTTTGGTAAATATAAATTAGGCTATATGCTGAGTCAATTATGGAAGTATAGAAGTCAGAAGAAATATTACATGCTTAATATACACCCTCCCCCCCTCCTCATATATTCTCTGATTGGATTGAAATGTACTTGCAGCAGAGAAATTTTCATGCCAAAATTACTTTTGCCAATTACTTTAACAATTACTTTTCATGCCAAAATTACTACAAATCTAGTAGAATTGATACACTTTTACCAATCTATGTGCAAAGATGTTCCATTTCATTATTACTCAATACTTCATAAGACAAATGTGAAGGAGCGGAACAAAGGACCTTGCGTTCTGATTGTAATTGAATGATTCATTCAGGCAGGCGCGTAGCCAAGGGGGGTGTTTTTGGTGTTCAAACACCCCCCATGGCCCAAGTGCCCCCAAAACTATATGCAGAAAACACCAGTGACAGTAAATAGGAACATACATCGACATGATATTGGTCAATATGCAGAAGAGCGCAAGAAGGTGAGCGTAACTTCAGAGATACTCGCGCTAATCTAACACTACACATCATTTTATCAGATTGGACTTTCGTCTGTAACAATTTCTCTATCGTCACGACTCACGTTACAGTAGTATGCCCAACTTATACAAACCTATCAATATTCTTTTGCATGATTTGAGCTCAAACATTGCACCATTTTGCATCTAGAGGTCTTAAAATTCCAGTTTTTTGCCAAAGGGGAGGGGGACACCCCCTCCCCTTACACCCCTCCCCCATGTCAGTCTCCAGCAAAACACCCCCCATGAACAGGGTGTTTCCTAGAAGTTTTTCTCCAAAAAGGGCGCTTGAACATTAGGCTAGAACTAACTGATACCGATATACCAACTGACTGCCTACCATGTCCACGGAATTACCTTAAAAAGGGCTGAGAGTTCATGCATGATTGCTCCCTTGCGTCGAACCATTAAAATTCTTAAGTGCATAGATAACTGAAAGAATCTGCAGCATGTTGATAGTTTAACTGCTTTTTCGCATTTGTATTCCCAAATGAATTAAATATCGGAAATAGTCACAATTTTCTTCTTTCTTTCTACGAATGTCTCTGACCCACGTTCGGAGAGTTAAAGTGATATTGAACGTTACTGCATGTGTCATCAATGCATGGTAGGCCTAGGGGATGGTTTATTACTTTGATTGTTTGTCCGGCTGTAAGCTTCAGTCTGAGCTTTTATGACAGTGCATGCCTGCTACAAGCCTGCTACAGCCTTGCTACAGCCCTGGAAAGATGCTGTCGCTTTATGCCATTGTGTTCAAATAACTGCCACATTGCAATTTTCCTCTTTGATTAGGCTGAAATTTCGTAAGTGATTTGCGCAAGTAGTGTTATATATGCTGACATATCGATGAATTCGGAAGTCATTTAGAGGTAACTTTCTAAATTGTAAAAACTTTCCTACAGAATTTGGCCATATATAGATATGCGGCCATTTATTGGAATGCACTTAAAACGAGTTCTCTTTTTTTCATTCTTTGAGGGTCCAAAGTACAATTTGTAATGCTACCCGGTTGACACTAAAACGCACGATACATAACATATGAGATGGACATTAATTTAAAAAGTGATGTACAGTAGTGGTCATTTTAATTGGTCAAGCACTCTTTGGATCGGGCAAGACGCATTATGGTACCCTTCTAATATGTCTTTAGAGTTCATATGAACCATTGGTTAGGTGGTCCAAGGCTTGCTGGTTGTGATTGGGGCCTAAAGGTTTTTTTTTCAGGTCCTGTTACATTCATTTAAAAAATTGACGATTTAGTGGTCATTTTAATTGGTCAAGCACTCTTTGGACCGGCCAAGTCGCATTATGGTACTGTTCTACATTGTCATTAGAGTTCATATGACCCATTGGTTGGGTGGTCCAAGGCGTGCTGGGTTTGATTAGGGCCTTAAGGGATTTTTCAGGTCCCGTTACATTCATATAAAAAATTGATGATTTAGTGGTCATTTTAGTTGGTCAAGCACTCTTTGGACCGGGCAAGTCGCATTATGGTACTGTTCTACATTGTCATAAGAGTTCATATGACTGACTGGTTGGGTGGTCCAAGGCGTGCTGGGTTTGATTATGGCCTTAAGGGGTTTTTCAGGTCCCGTTACATTCATATAAAAAATTGATGATTTAGTGGTCATTTTAATTGGTCAATCACTCTTTGGACTGGCTCATATGACCCATTGGTTAATTGGTCCAAGGAGGTCTGGTATTAATTAGGGCCAAAATGCTTTTTATTCGTAATACCGTTACATTAATTTAAGAAGTGATGATGTAGTAGTCATTTAAATTGGTCAAGCACTCTTTGGACCGGGCAAGACGCATTATGGTACTCTTCCACATTGTCATATGATTCATTGATTAGTTAGTTCAATTAGGGCCCAAAGGCTTTTCATTCGCAGTCCTGTTATATTAATTTAAGAAGTGATGATGTAGTGTGGTACTCTTCTGAATTGTCTTAAGAGTTCATATGACCCATTGGTTAATTGGTCCAAGGCCTTCTGGTCTTAATTATGGCCAAAATGCTTTTTATTCGTGATCCCATTACATTAATTTAAGAAGTGATGATGTAGTGGTCATGTAAATTGGTCAAGCATTCTTTGGACCGGGCAAAGCGCATGATGATAGTCTTCTACAACGTCCTTAGAGTTCATGTTAACTATAGGTTTGGTGATCCAAGGCGTGCTGCATGGATAAGGGCAAAAACAAATTTTGTGGTCCTGTTACTCTCATTAAAGAAGTAATGATTTAGTGGTCAATTAAATTGGTCAAGCACTCTTTGGACCGGGCAGGATGCATTGTGGTACTCTTCTACATTGTCTTAAGAGTTCATATGGCCCATTGGTTTATAATAGGTGGTCCAAAGCGTTCTGGTGTTTATAAGGGCCCAAAGGCTTTTTATTTGTGATCCTGTTACAATAACTTAAGAAGAATTGACTTAGTGATCATTTAAATTGGTCAAGCACTCTTTGGACCGGGCAAGACGCATTGTGGTACTCTTCTACATTGTCTTAAGAGTTCATATGGCCCATCGGTTAGGTGGTCCAAAGCGTTCTGGTCTTGATTAGGACCCAAATGCTTTTTATTTGTGATCCTGTTACATTAACTTAAGAAGTGATGATGTAGTGGTCATTTAAATTGGTCAAGCATTCTTTGGACCGGGCAAGACGCATTGTGGTACTCTTCTACAATGTCCTTAGAGTTCATGTTACCCATCGGTTGGTGATCCAAGGCGTGCTGCATGGATTAGGGCCCAAAGCTTTTTAGTTGTCCCGTTACACTCATTAAAGAAGTAATGATTTAGTGGTCATTTAAATTGGTCAAGCACTCTTTAGACCGGGCAAGACGCATCATGGTACTCTTCTACAATGTCTTAAGAGTTCATATGGCCCATTGGTTAGGTGGTCCAAGGCGTTCTGGTCTTGATAAGGGCCAAAATGCTTTTTATTTGTGATCCTGTTACATTAACTTAAGAAGTGATGATGTAGTGGTCATTTAAATTGGTCAAGCATTCTTTGGACCGGGCAAGACGCATTGTGGTACTCTTCTACAATGTCCTTAGAGTTCATTTTAAACCATCGGTTTGGTGATCCAAGGCGTGCTGCATGGATTAGGGCCCAAAACTTTTTCGTGGTCCTGTTACACTCATTAAAGAAGTAATGATTTAGTGGTCATTTAAATTGGTCAAGCACTCTTTAGACCGGGCAAGATGCATTATGGTACACTTCTACAATGTCTTAAGAGTTCATATGACCCATTGGTTAGGTGGTCAAAGACGTTCTGGTCTTGATTAGGGCCTAAAGTTTTTTGTGGCCCTGTTACATCCATCTAATAAGTGATGGTGTATTGGTCATGTGAATTGGTCAAGCACTGTTTGGACCGTGGAAGACACAATATGGTATAAATTTTCTTCATCGTCTTCAGAGTTCATATGACCCATTGTCTTTGGAAAAATACACTAAAATGTACTTTTTCGATGAAAAAACCTTGATTATATCGTACGGAAGCAAAAGGCTTTCCATAGTTGTATATATCGAATCCATTATCGAATAAGTAACATGTGTACTACAGTTACTTATTCGCCAATGTCGAACGGGGAACGCAGAATAAGTATCTAACTTCACACTAGTGTGAACTAGCACTAGTAGTACTTGCGGTAGGGGTGCATGCCTGCAATTTACAAAAGTAGGCATACAATTCCACAGGCAAAATTAGCGTTAACCGCCCTAGGCCTACCCATAATATTAACTAATATTTATAATATTATTAATAATATAATAGTATTCATAGGCGTAGGAGCCCAATTTGATTTGGGAGGGCTGTAACGACTAACCAGAAAAATATAACCAAAAGCGTGTTCAACTTGTTAACGTGCATATCATATAGGCATGCATCGGTTATTACATAGCATGCCAATAACATATAATCATTTGCCGTGTTATTACCCTTCCATACTGGTTATAATTATTGGGGAAGTCGTTACGACAAAAATGATGATAATGATATCAGTTTAGCAATTGGAAAACACATTGCAAATTACTTTTCTTTCAGTAGGTGCCCGAAAAATTGCCAGCATATTGCCCGAATTTCCACAAAAAAGTTTGGTTGGGGGCTACAGCCCCCCCCCAGCCCTCCCGCCTCCAACGCCTATGATAGTATTAACTAATTATTTTAACTATTAATAATATTAACTAAAATTCTTGAGAAAGCTTTTCATGCCCAAGTTTATGGTCATCTTCAAAACAATGGACTTCTAAGTTCGTCACAATCTGGATTCAGACAACAACATTCTACTCTTGCTGGTATTGGCCTTACTGACAATATTCTTCATAATGTGGACAAGGGTCATATCACTGGTGCTGTGTTTTTGGACCTAAAAATGGTCATTGATCAGGCCTCAAATTTCACAATTTTTAAAAGGGCAGGCCATTTTGGCCGTAAAAATGTCAGATTTCTTGAAGGCACCAAGGCCATTTGGAAGGGCACCGTCGGCCATGGCCGTCGTGGCCGTCGGGAAATTTGAGGCCTGATTGATACTGTCAAGTTGTCAACCATGAGATTCTTCTGCATAAATGATCTTATTATGGGATACAGGAACATGAGCTGGCCTGGTTATCTAAATATTTGTCAAATAGAGAACAATTAACTACTATTATTGATGGGGTTAAATACGATGCAAGACCTGTTACAATTGGTGTACCCCAGGGATCCATATATTAGGTCCACTTTTATTTATCATTTTTATTAATGACCTACCTACTGTAGTTTCGAATTGTAAGATTTTTCTTTATGCCGATGATACTGCCATCATGTATAGTTCAAAAAACGAGTTAGATATTGAAAGGGTCATAAATTTGGACCTGGAAGCTGTTTCTGATTAGATGAACAGTAATAAGCTGACACTTAATGCTTCTAAAACCAAGGTTATGACATTTGGATCTTCTCAAATTATAAAAATGTTTATCCCCTCAATGTAAAGCTTGATAATGATATTCTTGAAAATGTGTATGTATTCTAATACCTTGGAATGTGGTTCGACCCGCTTCTTAAATGTGAAAAAGATATTGACAAAATTACTACACAAATATCACAGAAACTGGTATTCTAAAAAGACTTGGTGTGTTGACCAGCATACACGAAATACTCTGTACAATGCTTTAATTGTACCCCATATTGATTATTAATTGTTCTGCCGTTTGGACTACGGCGACAAACAAATTGGTTGACCGGGTTCAGATTCTTCAAAATGGTGCTGCTAGATTAGTCCTGGGGTGTGGGCTTTGGGATGTGCATGTTACAGATATTTTTGCTGAATTGAAGTTGCTAAATGTCCGTCAACGTGCATTATATTTCAGGAATATTCTAATGTATAGATGTGTCCACGGCCTGGCTCCAGATTACCTTACTGATAATACTATTCTACTGAGAGATAGCCATTCGTACAGAACTAGATCTAGCTGCTCTAATAATGTTTTACTAGCTCCTGTTAGATCTGGGAATGATAAAAGGTCCTTTAAATTTTCTGTAGGCAGGTAGGTTGTGGAACAGTCTTCCCCAAAATTTGAAATGCTTGCCAAATGTTAATATTTTAAATGCAATATGAAAACTTACATATTTTGTTTAGATGTCTGATATTTGTTTGTTTATCTTTTTGCCGTCCTTTTTGTGCTTTTGGATGTTTACTGTTTTTCTATTGCATAAAATTGTATATGTATTTTGTATTGTGGGCTCCTCTGGAAGGCAGTGCTTCTGCACTGAGCAGGACTACCCTCATTAAAGATTACACTTTGTAGATTATAATTGCCCGATATTGATTTCATACGATCTATATAGAACATGTGTTGATACCGACTCTCAGTATCCCGATAAGCAGCTTTACACATTCACAATATTTCTTATCTCATGAGGTGATAATACAGTCAAAACTCATGGTCATCCTATCTTCCTGTGTTCCTGGCTCATAATTATATAGTTCACGGAAGCAGTGGCGGAGCTAGGGGTATTGGTTAGAGGGGGCAAGAATGGTCTGAAGGGGCGCTTTCGAGACTATCTAAGCGGAGCGCCACCACAGGTTGGCGCGGAGCGTACAGAATTTTTTTGAGTAAAGATACTCCCTAGATCGCCGGAAATTACCCTTTCCGGGCCTGGCTAATTTGCAGATAAACGAAGAATAAATAGCCGTTAGAGCATTTTGTCAGAAAATTACAGCAAGAAAATGTGACAAATCATGTCAACAGGTAGATGAGAGCGCAATAAAAAAGTCATTAATCGCGAATAAGTAAAAAGTGGTAAAAAGCTGAAAAGGGTGCCAGCAGTCCATTTGAGCCCATCAGGGGGGGCATTCTCCCCCCTGACTGTATGGACGCTCCGCCACTGCTTCCTGTGTTCCTGGCTCATAATTATATGGTTCACGGAAGTGCCATCACTGTACCCTCCTCCCCCTCCCATCTTCACACACTGCGGTAATGATTACATAAACATCCTCCCATCTGTAACTTGCTAAGTCGACATTGACTTAGGGCCTGTACTTGGTTCAAAACTGTTACAGACACAGTACATAATTCGTATCTTTAACTCTTTGATTTTATTAAGATGATTCCCAGTCCCAGGAAACTCTCTCTGAAGAAGAGGACGATGAACAGAACATGGAACCCACATTAACGGGTATGTTACCTTTTAAATTTAATACCAGGTTCATGGGCAGAGGGATTCCCCACCAAAATACTCAATTTTGGGTAGGGTCGCACGAAATGCCCCAACTTTTACCAACATTTTTATGTGAATAGAGATGTAACTAGATTTCATGAAAGCCAATTCCAGCATTCTGGATTTGAAAAGTATACTGTAGGTAGATGTATATGGTGAAAACAGGCATCTCAAATAAGGCGTAATCAAACGGATAGATCTGGTACTCGTGAAATTTTCAAAGGGGCATACAATCCTATCTATAGACAGTAGGCAGGAATTCATTCTGGAAATGGTACAGAATGTGACATCTTACCAGACTTTGGCCTAGTCAACCCCCCCTCCTCATCTCATTAAATGTTTTTCAATTTAACGAGAAGGGGCAAATTTGTTTATGATAATGTAATAATATTCATTAATCGAATGATTAACGTATATTTTGTTTTTAATATGCACTTTGATGCTGATGCTTTATTTATGTACTGTTGCGATCGAATTGTAAAACATTTTCTTATGAATTGGTCCTCCCTCTGTAACCATTGACATCATAACTATGATACATTGGTTGTGCTGTATCATTAGTCT
This sequence comes from Apostichopus californicus, assembly GCA_020650975.1. Lineage (NCBI taxonomy): Eukaryota > Metazoa > Echinodermata > Holothuroidea > Aspidochirotida > Stichopodidae > Apostichopus > Apostichopus californicus. Next base: position 10,281 of record JAIPMN010001268.1, on the reverse strand, counting down.
TCTTATAAAGTTATATTTTATTACGCGAGGGGCCTATAACGTGTGTATAAAATCAATTGAATGGGTGCCTAATGCATACATACCAGGTTTTCCTATCTAAAAGGAAGGGGTATCTTTGAAAGAACGAAATTGAATGTCAATAGTGTGTCAATTAAAATACTTTTTTACATTATTAAAGAATCTTACATATGTTTACATCATCAGAAACAGACCAAGGGACGAGTGATGCAGCACCAACTCAACAACAAAAAAGAGCCGCTGATACAGGTAAGTTTTGCTTATACGTGAATGCCTAAAATGAGTCATCAATGAAGCCGTGATAGCACGTACATTTTCAATTTGCTTTTTGAGGAGTGATTTAGATTGGCTTACCTAAGGAATTAGGCTGTAGTTGGAGTAATATGAAGAAATGTGGGGTATAATTTATTTGCCACCTGTTTGTCCCATCACGCTTGTCCCACCCCACCACAGAGCATTGGTATGACAAAAAATGGAACGGAAAGTACAAAATAATTGGGGGCCCAGTTGGACCATTCAACAACTCAGTCCATAGAACTCAGAAATAAACTGCTCGATTGGGTAAGGAGTTATATATGTAAAAGTAGCCTATCATGACCATAGCTACAAGTGTTTGCGAATATTGCAACGGTGGCGAAAATGACCAACCTGGTCGTGCACAAATCTTGCCCAATCGACCCACCCCCTCCCCCAAACCACCAACCATCCGAAATATCTACAGATTAGAGAAACGTCCTGATATCATCAAGCAAGCTGTTGCATGAAATGATGTGCAAATCTGCAATCAATTTTTAATATAAAAAAATCCAGCAATACTAACATATTATTTAAATAATGATAAACTTCTGACAGTCGTCGAGAAAATGTAACTTATTATAAGACAATAATTTAAAAAAAAATTGAGAAAATACTTAATATGCATGGCTAAACTTGAACACTGGCTTAAACAAGTTTGTTACAAATACTAGGCCAATGTCAATATTTTCTTTCATATATGTTATCACCGAAAAGAAATGTAAAATCCCCAAAGATGTGGTACTTGTGGATAAAGAGGATGAAGCAGAGATCAACGAAGGTGCTCTTGTACCTCTCATTGAAATGGAGCCAAACACAGCCATCATAGTGTTAAAGAGAGATGGGATGTGGGGTAAGTGACAATTTAGCTCCAGCCTATCCAATATACTCTGTTGACATGAATAATCAGCAGTGTTTTGAAATGTGTGCATACAAGTTCGGGGGATCTGTTTCACAAGTTTTCCTCAAACACACTAAGCCTACCTTTTTTCATGGAAAGGATTTCCCCGTTCCCTTCAAATATAACATTTGAGGTGTCCCGGCCACATTTGGAGGGTCAAACTGAAGATTCCCCCGCGGTTGAGAGGAGAGTAACTTTACTTTTGAAAGACGTTGCAACTATGCTGTTAACTTGGATGATTCTTAAACAATCTTTAACTATCAAACAGGTGGCCTGAACACTTATGGGTTGAAGGGAATCACCTCTTGAAAATTGCAAGTGGATTTTGCATGGTCTTTAGGTATCCCGGCGAGAATTTCAAACACACCGGGACTTGGAAGTACAATACTCATATTACAAAAAATAATAACGAAAGTTCTTTAGGCCTATAATTTATGTTATGTAAGCTCTGATAATAAACCTCTTATATTCCTTTCAATTTTCAAGAATACTTGTATTTTCCACACCTAAATTTAAAGCTCAGTCATCTTGGCAGTTCTTCAGAAAAGTGCAGGTGGTCGCTGTTATAGCCAAATGCAGTGTCAACATATCTGAATGCAAAATGCAGGAGATCATTGGTAAACATAGTGGTTGCTAACATGATGGTAGTACACAGCAACGTAGCCAGGAATTTGAAAAGGGGAAGCACATTTTGCGATTGATATGGGGGAGGGGTCTAAGGTAAGGTGACCATATTTTCCTGACTGGAATCAGGGACATTTATTGCGTGACTGATATGGGGGAGGGGTTGGGAAGGGGTGTCCCCCTCTCCTTTGGAAAATTTTCAAGTGCCTATGGTGCTTATAGATATAAAATGGTGATACTTAGAAGCACTTTTTAAATCAATTTTATTTTCAAAATGTAGCTTTTTCTTAGATGAAATTCACTTACTTTACATGGTTCTTTGAAAGCTTGTGAGTTGCTCATGCTCACAATATAAGTGTTGTGTCGCCAAAGTAGCCAATTATACGGTCGAAAGAGTGCTAGGCTAGATCGATCTAGCATATTTTAACAGTGTTTCTACTTTACATTGACCCACCTGAAAACGAACGATGTCGACGTCGTTGTGCATACGGTTCGTGACACTCAATCGAGTGTGGTTAGGTAGGCGATATGTATTTTATTACGCAGTGTAAAAAAAATGTAGGCTTGTTATAGGCTATAGGCTAAATTTAGCTAATTGCATCTGCCAAATTTACTAAGTAGCTGCATCAGTAGGCCTGCATGTTACTACGATTATCATCGAGTTAACAGAGCTGACGAGTATTCAAGATTAAAAGAGCACTGACAAAATACCATAAAAAACAACAGTTTTTAAAAAAAAAAATTCGACACTGAAAGGGGGTAGCAGTCGCTCCCCCTGCTCCCCCCTGGCTACGTCCCTGGTAGTACATGGGCAAGTATTTTTTTATCATATCATGATTTCATATGAATTTGATGTTTACAATAACATGTTTGTAAACATGGATTTATTGAGACTTGTTACCGGTATATATGCCCAATTGATACAAAATTTACATGGTCAACCCATGTTAAGGATATTCTGTTCAGGTTGAGTATCCGCAGCATGTTTCAATTTTCCTGCTTAAAGGCATGATTGCATATTGTAATGAACTTGAAAGCATTTCAATGTACACATACAGAAGTTTGAGATATATTCCCTACCAAAGGTACCTAGATGCAGCTACTGAAGTGAGCTGTTTGATGTCAAATTGTAGTTAGCAGCTGCCAAATTAACATGTAAAATGCATGTTTGGTGGTGAAAAGCACTTTCATTAAGGTAAAAGTTGAGCTGTTGACCTTGCTGCAAGAGTAATCTGACTAAGAGGTCTGTCTGTGTGTTCAAGGCAGTGGCGGAGCTAGGGGTATTGATCAAGGGGGGCGAGAATGGTCTGTAGGGGTGCTTTCGACACTATCTAAGCAGAGCGCCACCACAGGTTGGCCCGGAGCGTACAGAAATTTTTTGAGTAAAGATACTCCCTAGATCGCCGGAAATGACCCTTTCCTGCATGGCCTTGCTAATTTGCAGATAAACGAAGAATAAATAGGTGTCATCCCAACAAAATGTGACAAATGTCAATAGGTAGATGAGAGCGCAATAAAAAAGTCAATAATCGCGAATAAGTAAAAAGTGGTTAAAAGCTGAAAAGGGCGCCAGCAGTCCATTTGAGTCAGTCAGGGGGGGGCATCCGCCCCCCCCTGACTGTATGGACGCTCCGCCACTGGTTCAAGGGGTGATCACGGCTCTACTGGCGAATGCGGTGTATCACTACTGAAAAAGATTTAGATCACCAAGGTTGATATCGGTTAGTGTGTGATTATATTAAAGCGATATTAATCCCACTTAACGTAGCTGTGCAACTTAAAATAATCACACATTTATTAAAACAAAATATTAATACACTTGATATATATTTTTTATCCTTAAATCTCCTTTATCATTCAGTGGGACTCCACCTACAGATCACTAAAAGAAAATATGCCATTGGTATTAATGTCAACGCGTTTTAAATCCTTGCAGACCCACACACACCAACTGGTCATGGAAGTAATAAAGCTTCATTACAAATACACTTCATTACAAATACACTGGCCTACATTTGATTGCAGACAATTAACTGCCAGACAAACTTAATTAGTAATTCCTTACCACAAGTCATATGTTTATATTTAATGTACCACTGCAGGCACATGTGAATGTTTAACAGTGCTGTATTTAGACCGGGAGCCCAGAGGGTTTGGTTAGCTGGGAAGGTAACCAATTGCCTTGTACATCACAGTGCATTCCTGTATATGAAACCAGACGACTGGCAAACCTGCTGTGGTGGGTGTGGCTGGGAGGGCAATTTTAAATTCACCTTAAAGCTAAACTAGATCAGCTTTCATTGTTAACCCCATCAAAGTAAGTACAATGAGTCAGGTATGGCCCCAAGAGCAACAAATGGCCATCGCCAGTGATTATTAGTGGTGGGGTAGCTTCGCCAGTCATCAATAACTGACCCCTCATGGATGGCCTAGGTCAGCTCATGAGGTAACCACTTGAAACATACTGGAAAATGATGGTTAGGGCTTCAGATACAAGGGATGGGCATTTCCAGTAATTTCTATTAGTGGGGTACCCCAAAATGCCCCTCCCCTCATTGACCTAGGTCAGCTCATGAGGTAACCAGTTGAAAACTACTGGAAAATGATAGGCAGGAATCTATATGTAAGAGATAGGTATTTCCAGTAATTTCTATTAGTGGTGTACCCCTGCCAGTGGACCCCCAAAATGCCTCTCTCCTTATTGACCTAGGTCAGCTCATTAGGTAACCAGTTGAAAACTACTGGAAAATGATAGGCAGGACTATTTGTAAGGGATGGGCATTTCCAGTAATTTCGATTAGTTGGGTACCCCTGCCAGTGGACCCCTAAAATGCCCATCCCCCTAATTGACATAGGTCAGCTCATGAGGTAACCAGTAGAAAAATACTGAAAAATGATTGGCAGGACTCTTTTTGTAAGGGATGGGCATTTCCAGTAGTTTCTATTAGTGGGGTACCCCTGCCAGTTTACCCCCAAAAGCCCATCCCCCTAATTGACATAGGTCAGCTCATGAGGTAACCAGTTGAAACCTACTGGAAAATGATAGGAATCACTTCATATGTAAGGGATGGGCATTTCTAGTAATTAATTAGTGGGGTACCCCTGCCAGTGGACCCCCAAAATGCCCATCCCCCTCATTGACCTAGGTCAGCTCATGAGGTAACGAGTTGAAACCTACTGGAAAATGATAGGTATCACTTCATACCTTTGTAGCATACATCTAATCAGATCGAACAGACCTCTGACAGCAATGCTACACACACAATTTCACCACACTTAGGCTGGCTCTTACGGAGATATCAACCTAAGGTGACTGTCCCTAAATGTTGATTATATTCCCCTACTTGCAAGCTCATTGCATCTACGGGTCGAATGATATGAAAATTCATGCAATATGACCCCAAATGATTTCGGGTGAATTTGGTAAAATATGCTATTAGGTTGAAAGTCGAGATATAAAGTCAACATTTAGTGGCGAAAATTACGAAGGTCATCTGGAGGTTATTCGAGGTCATTAGAAGTCAATTGAAAACGTTCATATTATTCAAAACTTGGATCCTGTGAGGTTGAAAATTAGTACATGGTTGGTATGCAGTTCACCATACTTTTGGAGTCATGTTCTCAACATACGATTGAACTTATGGTTGGTGTGTTTGTATCAGACTTGATAGGAATTACATGTCCGTCTGACGTCACATGGAGTTCAACGGGCGATGCATAGGAGAATGTGAATGAAGAGGCGACCTCATATAGTGAGAGAGTCGGCGACAAGCGAAAGCTTCCTCATAATTTCACGGTAAATGGAAGAACATAAGGCATCCTTAAAAGTGGATATATTTTCCTCCAAATGAAGTTAATTGAAATAGACTAATTGGCCTATATGCCAAATTGTATCTGCTATGAGCAGATGAGCTAACCGATGGCGGCGCTTAGCTTAGATGATGCCGTTGTTTTGGCAGTTAGTTGGAGAAAGCAAACCAGAACCGCCCTGTACCGGGTATGGAATCTCATATTGGATGTGTTTCTTCATGATAAAAATAATGATTATAGAGACATCATGGTTCAGAAACTCATAAGTCTGTTTTGGTCATGTAAGAATCAAATGCATACCATTTTTCAGGATAACACCATACAGAAACTGGAGAAGAAGCTCGAGGAAATGAAAGAGGAAAAGAAGCAACTGCGAGCGGAGAACAAAAACCTGAGGAGGATGATTAGAATAATGACCAGAAAGTTGAGTCCATTTTCAACTCCTGAAGGCAAGGAATCGCGTAGCCCTTGGCTCTTGTTTCTCAGTGCCTCTCCAAACTGGGGGAGGGACCGGGGGTGGGGCAATACCGAAATACCCCTCCCCCCATGTCTCCAAACTTTCGTAGCGCCGTCACTGCTCTTTGCACCACACCATTATGAAGGAAACATTCATATTGTACAACGGAGTCTGAATAATTTATTTACATGATTGATATTTCAGATTTGCCGTATATGTTGGCACAGATGCCGGAGCTGAGGAAACCATCCACAGATGAAGGCTCCACCAACCAGATTGTTGAGGTATGCGGCTCTACTGACGTGTAAACTAATAAGGTCAAAATGAACTGTTCGCATCTCATTCCACTCCAGGGGAGGGGGGGGTGGGATCAGATAACAATGGAGAACATGAAGGAGGTATAGTATACAGTCATATCTACATACCTTCCGCAGCGTTCGGGGTTCAAAATAAAGGGATCACTTTTCACCCCATTGCTTTTCACTTTAGTGATGGAACATCTACGGTGAGTGGAGGGTGCCTATAATTTTTCCGAGCAGATCTCATTAATATTCAATAATTAGCGGGGCTTGGAAGCAAATCGTTTGAATGTCACCATCTTCAGAACCGTATGCTCGGTGTGGGGTCAGTAGCCATGCTCGTCCTCATCATACCCCATTATCACTTGTGGGGCCATCGTGCTTTGTGCTTCACATACCGTAAGCAATGCTGTAGGGAGGACAATCCAGTGCCCAACGAGTGGAGACAAGGCGTGCCGCTCTTTGGGAGGCAAGATTGAAAAATGATGCCTAAAGCCAAACATACCGAACCATATGCCTACTGTTGAGGTATGCTCATCAACATAAGCCTGTGGGAAACAACCCAAAGGCAAGGAATCACGAAGTCAGCGGCTTTCTTGTTACATGATGAAAACAGTCTCGATTGGTCGAACTGATAATGGCAAAATATTTTTGATTTTTCAACAGAACCCACCGAATACCGCGACGGCCCATGACGTAGGGATGGCCACATTGATCAATAGGTGCAATCACCAAGAACCCGCGAAAATGGTAAACGACATGCTAACTGGCCTGTATATAAGCACCGGATACATGGCGACTCACACTTTGACTGGAATCAGTGAGTCCGGCAAGGAGAAGATGGACCCACAAGTTGTCCATGAGATAATTGGTAAGTGTTCATAGCATCATCCACAGCTGATTGTTATCACGTGGTTGACAAAGATGTAGGCTTCTCATTCTTGTGGAACACGTATAAAAGATGGGGTATCGGTGTCGTTAATCGCCGCCACTGATTTCGCTCTCCTCCAAGTGGTCTTTTTTATCCCTTGCCGAAGACAAAAAGGAAGTTATGTATTCACGCAAGTGTGGGTGTGTCTGTCTGTGTGATGTTCTCTCGTGAACAAGTGGAAGACGCAACTTCAGATTGGGCTCATACTTTGGTAGTAGATCACCCATAGTGAGCAGATGCTTCCTATTGTTTGTTTGTAGTGCGGATGACATTGCTATTCATGAATGGACGGGGCTCAGAATCAAAGCCTTTTTTTTTTGGGTGAACACGATGAGTGGAAGATGCAATGTGACAGATTGTTCTCATATTTGGGTGACAGATACCCATAGTGAGTAGATGGTCCCTATTGTTTTCAGAGCCGATTTTCATGAGTGGGCGGGGCTCAGACCCAAAACCTTTTAATTTCTCGTGAACACGAACAGAGGAAGACGCAATGTCAGATTACTCATTGTGAGTAGATAGTCCCTATTGATCTTGGTGCCGATCTCAATATTATTCATGAGTGGGCGGGGCTTTGAAGCAAATCCTCCATATGCGAATATCCTTATAGGACCATATGTACAATTCACTTCCAACTTGCTTTGATGACATCATTGCAGCTCATTGGAAATCTGCGCAGGTAGCCATGTCAGGATGATATCATACCTCATTATTATTCATGAGTGACTGAGCGGGGCTTGGAAGTTAATCCCTCACCGAATGTCAATTCCTTAGTAACAGTAGGCCTATGTCCGATTATCCACCAACTCGCTTTGCTGGATGCCTCATCATGGCCTCTATTATTTTTGGCGCTGATCCTATTATTATTCAGGAGTGGGCGGGGCTCAGAAAAACAAAACCCTACAATTTCTTGTGAACACGATAAGTGGAAAATGCAGGTCGGATTGGTATCATACTTAGTTGGTGGATTTTATCCGCAGTGTTTTCGGTGCCGGTCGCATTAAAATTCATGAGTGGGCGGGGCTTAGAAGCAAATCCATCAAATGTGAGTATCTTGAGAACCGTATGTCGGATTCCCATGCTATTAGTGGAATCATTGGTGTGTGGCGCAGGTAGCCATGCATGCCATGGCATCATCATACGTCATTAATATTCATGAATAGGCGAGCTTCGAAGTGAATTCCTTCAGATGTCAATTTTGGGGAATCGTATGGCTGATTCTCTTCCAACTTGCTGTGGTGACATTATTGGGGGGTAGGGCAAGTAGCCATACCTTGACCTCACAGCACCATTATTATTCACGAGAGACATGGCCAAAGTAGCACTTTATATTTGTTGTGAACATGATAAAAAACCTATGGTAGGTAAATAGTGCCGATGGTTTTCGGTGTTTATCTCGCTATAGTATATTCAGGGGAGAGCAGGGCTGAGAAGTAACTCCTCCAAATGTCAATATCTTGAGATCAACCGTATGTCCGATGCTCTTCAAACTCGCCTTGATTGGATGCCCCATCGTCAGTAGACAGTTCAAATTATTTCGGTGCTGATCTCATTCATATCCATGCCTGGACGTGGCTTAGAAACATATCTTCCGCATGGGAATATCTTGAGAGCTGTATGCCCGATTCTCCTCCAACTTGCTCTGGTGACAAATTGCAATGAACTCAGCGTAGGCTACTTCATTGATATTCATGTCATACCACCAAAGACTAAAAAACGGGACGTACTGTTATTGTTCTCCACGTGAGCAATGGAGTAGGGAAAACAATCCAGTGATCAACGACTGACCAAAAGGCCGTCTGCTGTGGTATGATAGGATTTCGTGCGCATTAGGAGATAATGGGCTTTTGACGAGCTTATGACAGTATAACCTCTATGATAAAGTGGGTGCCATCCTGCTGTATCATAACAATGCTACTTGACTGATGAAATTTCTGTGTCATTGCGTTGCTCCTGTTCCATCGTAGGCCTACTCGGGGAATTCTGATTCAGGCTGGGTACTTGAATACCGCCGACATGTCTCCATCAGGCCAAGAGTACAAATCATAGCTCAGATGGTAGAGCGGATTGTACGGCAGTATGTTGTGGGTTCGAGTCACGCTCGTGCTAAGTTGTCCCCATCATTCAAGTTCTCGGTAAAGGAGCAGCGGAGTTGCATGTACAGACTTGCTCACTTGCAATAGTTGCATATTAAAAGTTGGATTACTATATTATTACTATTATAACATACTCAGCCTCATCTAGAGTCTTCATTCTTTTTCCAGAACGTGTGACAGGCGCGCGTTCCCAAAAACAACACCATCGGCTGTAAGAGCCATGATGCGACAGAAGCTGGCGAACGCAGTCAAAACTGTGAAGAGGAATGCCGCCGAGCAGTAGTACAGCCGGAGGTCTGCAGTTGTTATTATATGCTTCAGAACTTAATTGTCAACCTGTTACTTGTATTTGATTTTGACGGAGGTGAAGAAAGAAATCGGAACCACGAAAATTAACCCATGTGGCGTTTGTGATCATTGTCTCATCGGATGCTGCAGTGAAAGTATATATTTGCGAATTTTGTGGAAAATTGAGCTAGAAGTGGCATTCGTAGAAGCTGTATTGATCTTCGTTGTATATGGAAAAGGCGGATTAGCTCAGTCGGAAGAGCTATGGACTTGTGATTAGTAGATCGTGGGTTAAATTCCAGCCAAGGGCTGCTCCGTAGTGTAGTGCTGTTAGACAAAGCACGGCTTCTCGATTGCCTCTCTCCACCCAGGTGCTAATTGGGTGAGGCAATTTGTGATAATTGGCAGAGAGATGTGCGCTGGCTTGTGGCTGCACCCTATGGGATGTCCCCCGGGGGACACGCTCCGGTGACGTATGTCTGGATCGATCAGATTGGACAGGGCACATAGTGCAGGACCGACGAGTTGTCAATGATCGGGGTAATATCTGTGAAGCGCTTTGA
>JAIPMN010001267.1:2491-26924 GCA_020650975.1 Apostichopus californicus | reverse complement strand
GCGGGTTCATGCACCCCAGTTAGGGAACCCCTGACTTAGACTTATCACCCTTCTTGAAACTTGGAGTAATATTAGCACATCTCCAGTCCTGAGGAACATAACCTTCATTCAAAAATTTACTAAAAAACCAATGAGAGTGACCGGAACGCAGAAATGGTGTGCAAAAGTCTTCAACAAATATGGATGGATTGCATCGAGCAGGCCCAGAAGCTTTAAATATTTTTAGACAAGGCAGCTCCTTTAAAAAAAAAGGGTGTGAAGACTCGCGCACAAAAGACACGTCTCATGCCGGTAATCTGACCTAGTTTCGAATGAGGTGTAACAGAAGTCTTAGACACCACCATCGATCCCAGAAAATACACACACTGCAGCTTGCTACCGTCGGTATAAGACACTAGTGTACAGTTAATACAGGGAGCTGCTACTGAGTAGCAGCTCCCTGGTTAATAGGCCTACATACAGCTATATGGTCAATACCTACAACCGTACAGTGTACATAGCAGCGTGGACATCTCCGGTCTAGATCAAAGATAACAATTAGGTATCACGTTTCATTACTGTCTGCATTTCGTAGCGACAAGAAGGAAATGTCATTTGCAAGCAACGGAAAGTTAACTTTTTTCAGAGCGCGGCACGCGGTTTGGGGCGAGTCTTCAATGCCTATAATTATTAAGACAACCTCATCCGAAATTAAGACCGTATCCAGTTTAGGATTGCCATCACTTCCCCCCCAGAAAAAGTGGAATACTAGTACTACTCATATCTTCCCTTGTAGAAACCGACACAAAATAGTTGTTCAAAAGATCTACAAGATCCTAATTACTATCAGTAACTACATTATCTGCTTGTGATGCCCTAAGAGAAACAACCGCATCTTTAACTTTCTGCTTTGACCTGACACTATAGCGGCCTTCAGGTTATTCTGAATATTTGAGGCAATGTTATTTTCGAAATTCAATCATGCATCCACTGTGATTTCAATCGTGCGTCGTATAAAGAAAAAAGCTTCGCTCATCAGGTTTTCATATATATCACTGGTAGGTCTATTTTGATGATATATTATGCAGGTTAAATTGACTCACACGTCTCAAGGGGTCGTGCATGTGAATCAATTTATATTTTTCTAGTTAACAAAGGATAAAGAAATATGCCAAATTAACAACAAGATGCAAGATATTTGTTGTGTTAATATGTTACTTGCCATGTCATATAGTCACCCTCACGTCATATGTTGGTGTAAATGTCAAATTATAGACTTGTCTGTCTCTCTAACCATGACAACATGTGAAATCATGATATTTACGCGACGTTGTGATGTTTCGGAAACAAAATCACTTTCTATATCGAATGTTATTGTTTCAGAGACTTCCGCAATTTCAGCTCCCTTGTAAAGTTCTCGGAAGTAATTCTGTATTAAAGTTTCGTATCTTTGATGCATACATTAAACAAACGCAAGAACAGACCGACAATAGACACACGTACACAACAGGCCTAACATTAGTCTTAGTACAGAGTGTTACTATAGTAGTAATAGTACTACTAGTAGAACTATACTATAAAGCAATGCTGGGAGTGTTAAACGTTGGTGTGCTTCGTCAGAATGTAACTTTGGCTTTATCGAAGGGTAAGTATCATTTAGATTCATTTTGTATTGATATTCATTCAGATGCATTCCGATGCTCGCCTGAGGCCTAGGTAATGGATAACTGTACAGGCTTTAGTTAGGCCTAGTCTAACGTGACTTAGGTTAGTTTGGTTAGGGGCCCAAGCTTATACTTTCAAATGTAGGTTTTGGAATTACTGAAGTTTGGGCGAAGGAGTACTGAAACTTTGAATTTATGAACCGCCCAAATGCCAGAAATTCTCGAAGTTGACATGTACAGCAAGAACAATGAATGTCATCCAGAACATAGTATTGAGTTCAGCAATTGAGTTAAGCAACTGTGCAATAAACTGTATAGGCATATTGCACATAGAAACTTATGTTTACAAACATGCCTGTGTCAGTTGTCTTGCTTATAAACAAAACTTTATTTGCTCATTCTTTGCCAAAGGGTTAATTCCTGTGGAAAACATGTTTCTTACAATAATATGATAGTAGGGACCCTGTCAAAACTGAAAAAGATTAGTTAGGCCATCTTTTGTGTGTCTAACTTGTTGTAGTGGCACACATTATACGGCTTTAAATGGAAAGAAATGACATTGATCACTAACATACTTGAGTTACTCTCAGTTGGTTGCGGTAACCTCTATATGTTTGCAGTATCACAGATTCCCAGGTAAAGATGGACAGATGCTCAAAATGAATTCAGAATCTGACTCTGATGAGGAGGAGTTGATTGTCGGCAAAGTGACAGAGACTAATCCAGCATTGAAGGGTGCAGGAAAGCGAACAATTGTCAAAGGTGTACAACAAAAAACAAAAGGTAGAAACAGGGTAAAGGTCCTCCCAGGTTATCGTGATGAGGACCTGTCACCGGCAACAGAGGATAGTGAACCCCCCGACAAGAGGAAGAAAAATGAGATGTGCCTCACTGAGTCCTGTATGAAAGGTTTGTCCAAAGAAGGGGTAGTGGATGGTTTAGAAAACAAATTTATTGAGCAAGAAGTGTTGAAGCCAAGCAAACAGAGATCTGCTGCGACTAGATCTTCACAAAAGAAGAGTATGACCAACACCCCATCAAACATCCAAAGACCGCATCGTTTGAATTTGCGAAGCAAAAATCCTAGAAGGATTATTTTGAAAGGCAAGGAAAAGGTTGATGGAAAAAAGACAACGACTGAGAAGGCTAGAGAGAGTGACAGTAGTGAAGAAAGAGAATTGATTGTCGGAAATCCCCAACAGGGAGAGTTGTGGTTTGAACAACTCAACAGCAACCCAACTAATGATCAGAGGCACAACGAATCGGAAAACAATGTACAAGAAAAGAAGGATCAAGCATCTGAACCAAAGACAGATTCTGCAGGTAGTTAACTAGTTATTATCAATTAATATGATATTGAATTACCCTACAGACAGAACCCCACTTAAATTTATAAAGCTCCTCATTTTCTTCATTTTTGGTATTTGATTTATCCATAATATACCTTTGCAGTCGTTTTTGTTTCAGGACTGGTCGTACGTCCTTCAAACCAGGAAGATGCCACATCTCGCTTAGAGGTTTCAACAGAGTTCTCAGAGTAAGTTCAGATGTTCAGAATTGTGTGCGTGCTTGCCAAATATGAGAACCCCAATATAGAATTCCCATTTTCTCAGTCCAGAATGAAAATATTTGTCTGCCACAAATCACCTAAGTATTTATACAGAGATTGAATGTAATGTCTTTCCGTGATACGGTCAGACAAGCTATCTGCATTATTCAAAGCAAAACAGATTTTCATCAAGGCACCTGGTGATGGTTAATTCAAAAATGTGGACAGCACAAGGAGTTGATACTAAAGTAGATTCTTGGCAGTCTCCTCCTGCAATTTTCTCTTTTCACCTGTACAGTTGTTACCGTGGAGATATCCATGGTTACAATTTTATGGAAACGTTTATTAAATTATAAATGATTTCTTATTCTCCAACAACAGACCTGATTCAGATGATGAACTGATAGATCCATCCCTTGAAATTGGTGAGGACAGCATTATTTTATATATATGTTTGTATGTAATTGTAGGCGGGGGGTGTAACTTGTCCGATAATGCATAGGGAAATTCTATAAGAAGTGAGAAAAAGCAACCGACAAATTACCTGTACTCCACAAATGCAAAGATGTATAGCAGTTCTATGCTTTATTTTAGGGATATATAGTGAGATACAAAGTTCGTAAAGCTAGTATTGTACACAAAAACATAAACTCTGTGAATTATTCCCCTTTATTAATTTTTTGGGTTGGACTTTTACCTCAATACCCTAATATTAACCTGTGAAGGAAATAAATCTAGTATCAGTCAAAAGAATGAAAACAGAAAGAGTTCTAAATGACAAGGATATGTGTTTTTCTTTTGTTTGGTTTTTAAATGAAGTGAAATTGCACAAAATAGTAGAAAATTGTTGTTGGTTCTTAAATCTTCTAGATGAAGAGGAATATGAAGAAGGAGATTTGGTCTGGGCTCGACACCCCTGGAACCCATTCTGGCCTGCCATCGTAAGTCTGGCATCAGTGCCATTGAATTTTTATTCAGTTGGGGGGATTTTAAACTTTCGTTGGGGTAGAATTAGAGCCCCCCCCCTACTTTAACACTCCATATAACTTTTCATTTTTCCTCTCTTTGTGGAGGGTCCATTTCAAAGACCCTGGGCTGCATCCCTCCTTTATAATATCCTTGGTTTGCCCCTTGCCCTTAAGACTATAACGTTTCATACCCTTACCTAGATCAGCCTGGGTATGTGGGGTGGGGATGAAGGGTGTGATTTGAAATCTTGTGCTTGCCATTGAGCCATGAGCTTAAATAAATCTGTCTTGGTCACCAAGGAAGTATACAGTTCCATGTGCATTGCAGTGTGTGCTATTTTACTTTTAAGTTTGGTGCTTTCCAAAGGATGAGAAAATAAGTACAGATTCTGAAACAGTTACTACAGTAATATACGCAGGTGTGCTGTATAATCTGCAAAACATTCTAGTAATGACAATATTATGATTATTATCCAAAATTCAATGGCTCACATTTTGGTCAGCAAAGCCTGGTCGGTCATTGCCTTTGTACTTTGTGTAAAATTTGGTCGTTCGAACTGAAAGAACCTTAATTTTGGAAAAGGTTAAATTACATGAATGTGTCGCATGAGATAATCAACACACAGAGTAGTCTGGACTCGTAGAATATACGGTGTAAGTCAGTGTTCATAAAGGGAAGCATGTTAAAATTTCCTTTCAACTTTCATGAAACCGATCATGCCTAGGTGAAGCGTTAACTTTGAACACTTCACTTACAGTAGCACTTTCGTGTGATAAGGTCTAAAGACTTTCACTTTGCAATCACACTTTCTAGGCATGACCATCTGGTGTTGAGTTTAATACGTCCTTTCATTTTCCTAGGTGAAGGATGTAGTTCCCGGAAGACAATCCAAAATAACGGTGCAGTACTTAAATGCTGGATTTGATGTGTACACGTAAGTCACCCAATACTACAGATGCAGATTGTTTATCAGGTCACTGCACTACTCGAGGGACACAGTTGAAGCCATTTTGGTGACATCTGCTGGACCGCCATCTACCCATATTGCAATGTGTCATATGAACAATGGAGGAGGAATGACAAAAAAAAGGATGCTAGCAATTTAGCAGTCTTCCAAAACTTGTATCCCATTGTTTTGTGTTTCACTTTAGAAATCTTTTCCCCTATGGTAGCTGATTCTGAATTGACTACTTTAATTGCAAACAACTAGTTTCCTACGTACCTGCAGAGTAGGCACCCTAGTTGTTTCCTGCAATCAATCTTCCTAGATACAACCCTAACAAGAGACCATGATTGGCTTACTCATGACCAGTAGGTACTGTCAATGAAAATGAAATGTTATAAGGATAGATTCTCATACAACAAAGTCATATCGTTGTGATGTGTATTTTGCAACTCATGTTTCTGGCAGGGAGACATTACTGTAAATAGTAGCATCTAATAAACTGCTGATAGGTCTAAAATCTAAATCAGTCTAACAGAAATGATCACAGCTAGGAGGTATAGAATAGCGCTTTAAATTGTGCATTGTCTACTTTAGTTTCTTAAGTATTATTACACTCTGTTAGGAGTGAGTTCCCTGTGTGTTTAATTGACTGCGGTGTATACTCTGGTATACCACAGTATTCATTAGTATGTGCTCGGAGTCATATTCTTCAGGTTTATTTCTCCTTATTACAGATGCCAATACTCCGTCCGTGCAATAAGACCTTTCATCCGTGACAGAAAGAAATTCATGGTCAGTAGTAGTGCAGTAATATCTTCAAACGGTTTACTGGTGGCCGAGTTTGATTGCTTAGCAAAATAGCTGTAGATTTCTTAAATCTCAAGGTAGACAAAACGACATCCTCGTAGCAATTTTGTATTTTTGTCTATTTGCCTGCTAAGACCTCATCACCTACTGTATAGGATCATCACTAATAAAGTGCTAACAGCACTGCTAGAATTTCGATTTACTGTTCTGTTATGTAACAAATGCATTATATTCACTGAAGTTAAAACACATGCTATACATCTTGTTTTGCACTTGTATGGCAATTTGACCATTTTGAATATCATTTTGTGATGTGATACTGGATAAATTACTCCCTGGTGTATGTATCACACATTTATAATTTGTGCCACTGCTGTGGAGGTGTGCACGGAACTTGTTATGTCTTTTCACTTTCTCATGGACAACGAGTGTAGAACTTTCTAAATAAAATAAAACTGTTAGCAAACTGCTTATCCACTAGAGAGCCTGTGTAAGAGAATGTGTAAAAGTAAGTTAGCCTGACGTTTCGATCCTAGCAGGATCTTCTTCAAAGGCTAAATGACAAGTAACAGTAACAGACGGGGAAAAAAACACGCACAGAATACAGACAGGTTAATTAGCATGGTGAACACAAAGAGATAGATGTAAGGGGATTAGTAGACAAGGGATGGAGAGAAGAAAGAAAGAAAGAAACCAACAGGGGAAGAGGAGAGGTAGGAGATAAACAGTGGAGGGACAAAGAGAGGATTTCTAGTTAGGTTTGCGGTGAAGTATATCAAATGAATGTTTTATACCAGTATCCATTGGGTAATGGTAGCTGTTGATATCTTTAAATACTAATTATGTCACAACATTGTTTTCTTTGTAGGCAGAAGGGCTAGAATCAGAGCAAGCAGAGAGCTTTAAAGTTGCAGTCGAGGAAGCCATGGATTACCTTGAGAAGAGAGGTAGGATTGTTACTGATAGCATCATTGTTTAAACATTCCATTAAAGATGCTGCTTCCATTTAGTGACTGAAAATTTCCTCCAGTTGACTCTGTCAATTATTGCAAACGAAAGAGGTTTTGCTGTTGCCAGAAGAAACAGGGAAATGTTCTCGCTTGACTAAGAGTGAAACAGGTTTAATATTCATAGAGAGTTGAGTGGATAGAGCTACATACAACTTCATGTTCAATGAACCAGTTGACTTTACACTTAAGTTCTTGCCCAGTAGACCATTAGATGTTCCTTCATGAAATCCAATTCCAATTTCTGAGAGAATTTTCAAGGATGGAAGTTTTGTGAATTAGTATGGTACTTGTACAGTCACCTAATTCACGGAAATGACTTTGGTTTTTTGCAGCTCTTGGTTCATCACCAGTTCGCGATCCCTCTTCCACCATAGCCTGTCAAAGCATGGAGTCACCACCCCTTACCCCGACAGAATGCATTGCCCATCCATTGAAGCTGATCTGTTCAACACCCGGAGGAGGGTATATTTCTTCACCCTCTCCAGAGCTGAGGGTGGGTCACCCACCAGGTTTTTGGACAGAGGAGCAAAACTGTCGGCAAGATGCTGAACCGGACATGGGAAGATTAAAAAAGTAAGTCTCGTCTAGTCATCACTAATTTGTGCTGATTTCAAAACTTTCACCCCGATTCTGAGAGCCATGACAAGAAACAAACGCAACTATAGACATATCAAGATTCTGTACTTGATGAAAAGAAGGTGTTACAATTAACATGCACAATTTGATGCACCTTCAGCCTAGTCGGTATGTTACTGAACTGTATTGTGGGTATGTTGGGACTGCAGTAGCTTTATCATGTCTACAAAAGTTTTATTGGACCCACAAGTTTTCAAAAAGTGAGTTTGTTTACTATTTCCTCAACTTCCTCAAAAGAAGGACCTCTGAGACCAACTGTTGTTTGCAAAATTAGATCTTATGAGAGTAAACAAAACAAAAACATGCAATGTTATTGGAAATGTGACATCAAATACTGAATTCTGCTTAAAGCAGCACACTGTGTTTGAAACCTATCACCTACTGCCATGCAAGTACGCAAGCTCAGTGAACTTATAGAATATATCTTTAGTTTTGTGTTGGCAACTACAATTGGCATCATGTTTAATGGTTTCTATGACAGTGGTTGATTTAAAACTTTGCAAAAATGATCGTCCGTTCATTCGTGTGTGTGTGTGTCTGTCTGTGTCATGCACAGTTTGATGTGATGTCACACCAAACTTCTATTTGCTATATTGATGTACCATTGTGAGTATATCAACCCTGTTGTTTTTGGTGGAGGTCAAAGGTCATCTGCAGTCAGCAGAGTTCCATGTCTGGAAGTATTTTCATCCTGTGATATCTTAAGATGGGGATCTTCAAGACATCACATTTCTAAGAGATTCAACTAATGATGTCCTATAATTCTTGATGGATTTTGGCATGTCTGCTAACCTCAGGGGGGTCTATATTAATCACCCAAAAGAAATACCACCACTGAGGATAAGCCTTCATTAACTGTCAGAGCAGATACTCCAGCTATCAGCCGCCTGGGTTAATTTTCTAATGCTAGTACTACCTCTATGTGTAACATTCACGTCACATTTGGAAAACCTGGTAGTAACAGAATGAGCAGTTCCCAACCGGCTTCTTTTAGAAACAGGATATTGGTACGGCTCATACTATCCCTTGTTCCCTACAAGTGCTCTATTCATCATATCATGAATGTATCATATGGCAAAAATTGCCCCAACCGGTTGGTAC
Organism: Apostichopus californicus; assembly: GCA_020650975.1. Classification (NCBI taxonomy): domain Eukaryota; kingdom Metazoa; phylum Echinodermata; class Holothuroidea; order Aspidochirotida; family Stichopodidae; genus Apostichopus; species Apostichopus californicus. Next base: position 18,263 of record JAIPMN010001267.1, on the reverse strand, counting down.
ATATGCCTCGCCTAATCTGCATGTAAGATTTTAGGCAAAATTTGATGTAGTCTGTTGCAGTGAATCTGGGGAGAGGTGGAAAAAGACGATTTTGATGTTTAAAATGTAATGAGTGGAAAGGGGGGGGCTATTCATCATCAGTCGAAATCGGGGACAACACATTAAGAGCATGCAAAGCTTTTGCTTAGTTATTGTTTGATAAACTACTGATTATGTTCATTTCCTCTTTCGTTGTTATTTTTTCGGTTTTATAGACGAAAGAAATGGGAGAAGGTAGAAGACAGGCTGGTAAAGCAGATCTTGAAAGATGAAACAAAGGTAACATTTCTCACTCAATTAATTATTGCAGACTCAATAGACATTACCTAAAGGTAAATGACTACCTTGAGTCGATGCGTACTTGATTTGTAATCATTCATTTCATTTCATTTCATTTATTTGTTTTTCACAACATGCATTTAAACGTTTACAAAAATTAAACAAATAACATGAAGTAGTAGTGAATTATACATGAAGTGAAGGAAGCTGAACAAAAAACCCTTGCGGGCTTGACGGGGCGCTCCGCTCCCAAAAATACAGAGAAAGAGACCAATCAAAGTACAACAAAGCAAAATACACAATTTCATACAATAGGACAATAAGACCATAACAAAACAATAACACCCCCGTCCCCCCCTGGAAAAAAATAATCCAGTGCATCTGAACACCTGAGTTTGTCCATACAACAAATTGGAGTCTTTCAATCACTTGTCAAGAGTTAGTATTTGTTTAAATAATAATTACTTAAGTTATACCTAAAAGATTTTAAGCTAGGCCTGTCACTTATTGCCTCATTAAGTTGATCTGTATCTTTAATGTCTACTGGTTACGTGAAGCAGGATTCCAGCTCAAGTCTGTCAACTCCAGGAGCTGTGTAGACCCAAATTACAAGTGGTACTTTAAATTTGTGGTTTTTGGACTTGAAAGAGCTTTCTCACTCATTTATTAACTTTATTGTCTAATTTTCGCTCTTCTCGCGACTGTAAATTACCTTGGAGAGTAACAACCTTCGATCAAGGACTTTCATGTAAAGCAGTACCAGTATAAAGCATGGCTATTAAATTAAGCAGGTCGTACATTTGACCTGAAAGTCCTTGACTCATTTGCATCACCAGGCAATGGCCCTTTATTATTTCTTAGTTTGGATACAGTCAGTTACAAACTAAAGAAAGTATTGACAAAGTTGCTTGATACAAACAATTGAGATTCCCATTTAGTGAGGGTTTTCAATAGTGCCTTCATCATCACGTCTTTTGAAAGATCAGTGGAGTTATAAAAGTTTTTGAATAGCCCATCTTTGATTGTTGAATCAGGGTTGCTACAAAAGGGCATTTGTATTCACATTTACTTTTTTTAAGGCATTTATTCTGATCGGGGATCCTTTGATTAAAGAATACGTTTTGAGTTCGGTTCTGTTGATGACATTACTAAGTGGTGTTAAAGGTCTTCATACGTGATGTTCATTCTCAATTTTTTTCTTTCAAATGGCCATTTGTCCTAAAGGACAATTTGTATCTAGCAGAAACATAGAAACATTTCTAATCTACCTATTTTACAGGAACGTCTGGTGAAAATATGGAAAGGACAAATCAAGTCATCCAGACATACAAGATACTTCTCTTCGTCTCTCAAGGACAGAGATACTCTTAAGTATAATGCCAAACTTGGTGCCTTGACTACAGATGAAAAGGCAAGTCTCCCAAATATCCTTATTAGTGTCTTCAACACTTCATGATTTGTATTTTCCCCTCATAAAATCCTTCCTTTCTTCTCGGGACCTCCAGTTTAAAGCAGCAAGGTGGGTTTGGTAATTAGAAATAACACATCGTCGTAATGAGTAAATGACTCCAGTCACCTCATTGTCCGAGCTTAAGAAACATTTGAATGTAATTATGATTTTTATCTCCATAGAAGTAGTACAGTGACTGGAGTCATTAACTAGTTATGGGTCACAAGAACATTTAGTTAGTGACTCCACACACACATCAAAATTAAAGGACTTGTTACAATACTGGTGTAACTTCAGCAAATTCCACTTTCACTGTAATACTTTGAGCAATCTTCATTGCAAGGGTGGCAGTTCAGTTTCTTGTCCAACTAAAGATGCCAATAGCTGGTAGTATACCTTACCAGTTAACTATGACAACATATTTCATCTGGATTCATATATGTGTAATTAGTGGCTTATCCAGATGTTGTCAGCTGCTGTGGGTGTCTTAATGGCTGGGCTTAATGGCTGGCCTAAGGCTGGGAGGATGTTTGCTTTGAAATGTAACAGACTGCCTCTCTGATTGCAAACAACATCAATATAGCCCTCTATGCTATGCTGGAAAATATCAATAAAGTTTGCAGTTAGGTGTGTCTGCATACAGGCCTGTCTAGAAGAGGGTTAGGTTGAGTGTACACTGCACAACCAGTTACTTGAGGGCCTCATACATATTCAGTACTGAAATGTGATGCATGAAGGATTGACCCAGATTTGAGAAAGTCTGTGAAAATCTGTAGTTCAATATGGTGTCATACATTAAAGTACAAGCATGTGTTAGATTTAATGCCCACCTTCACAGTTGGTCAGTCTAAAGGTAGGATGTAGATCTCTTCCCTGTTCAAAATATACTTCTCCATTGAAGATTGTACTAAAAGTGAATACGTGGTCTTCACATTGTGGAACCCCAATATTGGATATAAAGCACCTGTGTTTATCAACGACTACACTTTTCTTATTATTGACAAACACTCATTTGTAGTAGTACATTACTTCTCTTTCGATTATGATTTTTGGGGCCAGAGAGTGGGGCGGGGACGTGGGTGGGGATTGAAGAGGCTTTAATAGGTGTTTGGATAAGCATGAATAAATTAATAATGTTTGGCTTGCACCTGCTTAAGAGTATCTGAGAACTAAGCCAAGTCCATCTTTGTCTTATATCTAGATTGACAAAGTTGCTGAACATTTAGAGGCAATCTTCAGAAACCATTGCCAGGAAAATAAAAACGACCTACCGAATACAGGATACATATTTGATGTTTGGCTGCCCGAGGTGAGTTTGTTTTTGTTATTTGTGGAAGTGTGTGTATTGAAAGCATTGCACAAAAGTCATTATTTTTTTTAGCTCAAACAGGTGGTCATCATTTGCTGTACTTATACATTCACCAATATTAGTCATATACCAAGTAGTACTGTTGTTGGAACATGAGAAATTGTCTGCAATAAAGGACTTGTTTACTACTTGTTTACACTAGAACTGATGCACACACCAGACCTCAAAGAATTTCTAAGCTCCAAATCAGATTTTAGTAGTGTGACATTGTCTCCCTGAATCAAAGATGACCTTAGAGCAATTTATGCTCTATATATGCTCTACTTAGAGCAATGTATGCTCTATGTATGTTCTACTTAGAGCAATGTATGCTCTATGTATGTTCTATGTACAAAACTGATATCAATGTTTTGTGCAATACTACTGACTAGCATTTAATAAGGTGAACACATTTTTATCAAAAATTCCAGGGACATGATGTTGACATCAATGGGTGGCACCTACAATATATACGTTTTAAGGGGCGGGTGGGATTTTAAGATCGGTGCCATTCAAGAATGATGGTCACTTGACCACGTTTTTCTAATATATTCTCTAGAAACAGGCATTTTTTGTAATTGATATTATTCTGGGCATTTTTACAAATTGAGGAATGATCAGTTACAGTATATGAAATCTGGGGACAATTCTGGGGACACTTTTAATCCAGACACTGTCCATGAAATCAGGGGACTGTCCCCAGAAATCAGAGACGTCGGGTCACCTTAATATTATATCAGCTGTTATCGTGGCTTCAGATCAGACCCATATCTGGTTTAAATGAATGGCATTTAAGCCTATGGTTTTCCAGTTGCTGGGTGGATTTGTCCCAGATGCAGAGGAAATATTTCTTGTCCTAGCTCTTCTCCTGATTGTCATTGAAGATCATAAGTATTCCCAATCACTTGCTACCCCTCCCCCCCCCTTCCTCCCTGGAAGCTGGGAAGTTAAATATTCCTTCATGCTCAGAGTTCATCAAGCATTCCACAGTCACCCTTAAAATAAAGTAGTTTTTCTTTTCAGTGATACTATCTCTATCTAAGTGATCCTCAATGTATGTGAATAATAAGGACAGGCAGGACTTTCAGAAAAGTGTTTTTTTTATATAAAGTTTTAGCATATTTAAGCAGATTTTTAAGTGTCCAGATGGGAACCCAGAGATAATGATGATGCAGATGACTGATTTGTTAGCCTAACCTGCTTTTTGTTAGTTATTTCAGAGACTTAAGATAAACCTGTACTACAGGTGTTGGGTAGATAAAGTGGGAATCAAACAATTCCGGTAGACCACTTTATATAGTATGTTAATAATGACCCTCAAGGCAAACTTCCGTATGGTCAACTTAACAGGGAGGGGAATTATATCGGCTCTCTGCCTTCCACAACCCGTTTTCAGCCCTTCCATGATTCTATAATCCTGCATGAAATATATCTTGCTCCCTTCTTCAGGCAATTCTGTTTGCAACGATGAGGTCCCACCGAATAGGACAGAAAAAGGCAGAGGAACATCTCTCTTCTGAGAGTAGACAAGTATGGAAGGACATGCCATAGCAGCTGAGGGCATCTATACCGTCATAGCGTCCATTAAAAGGCACCTTGGTTTTGAGGAAGACTAGCTAGAAAGTTTGCTGTTACCAATGTGGAAAAGGAAGGAAAACCATATTTACACAGTAGTTACTTATGTCATAAATATCGTAAGATTTATTCTTGTCAAAGATGTTGATTTCCAAATATAGATTTGGGAGAGATGGTTCTACATGGAATAAATGCGGCACTTGTTTTTCTATATGTTGCAGTTTTGAAAATTAAAGATTAAAATGAAGAACTTAAGATGTTATAAAGCAGGCAAGGGAAACTGAAATGCATTTCAATTAGTTTTTGAAAACTGCAAACTAAAGGAAGAAAGGCTTCATTACCTAAGAGGGATTATATTCATTTGGTTGTCACACTTGTGACTAGTATTAATTTCCCAAAATTAATCATAACGCAGAATACCAAACACACCCGATGGCTCTCGGTAAGTGTAAGAAGTGTTTTCTTATGAGTAACATCTATTTCTTGGTCAATAGCCAAATACAATGCTCATTGTTATGATTCTCTCATAAATTAAGTTAACACATCAGTTGAAGTGTACACAAGTATTTTGTGTAATAATAGAAGTATGTTTTGTCTATCGTCTGAGGGTAGGGGTTGTAGTTGCTTTATGATAGAATTTTTCCAAAAAGGATATTCTGGTAGTTCTCTGACCTTTGACATGGCATGAATATTGAATGGCAGTGGCGTAGGAAGGTACTTTTGAGTAGGGGGGGGCTGAAGAGTGATGGCCGGCCTGGGGGAGGGGTCTATTTTTTGCATTTCCAGGTGGCCTCAGATGCAATTTGGTGCAATATAGCACACTTCAACACCCACTCCATTTTGTAAATAATTTTGCATTTTCACCTGGCCTTAGATGCAATTTGGTGCTCCAAATGAGATTTTTTTCTGCCAAAATGTTCTGAGCACCAAGGGCAGAAATGTAAAAGGGGTTTTCTGACTTGCGAAGCGGGGGCGGAATGATACTTCCGCCCTTCCATATTTTTCACTGGGGGGGGCTGGTGCCCCCCAGCACCCCCGGTTCCTACACCCTTGTTGAATGGTCTATGGAACTTGTCAACTAAAAGTACTCAACAAAGAATGATGCTGATTTGCAGTAATTCCCTTGTCTGCCTATGAGATTATCCTAAGAATTTTGGTAAAGTATTCGGAAACAGACTGGTCAAATTACTCCATAAAAATGTGACCTTTGGAATAAATGGATTAAATATAAATGGTGAAAGTAAATGAGCTTTGATTGGAATTTATTCAGAGCTGATTATGTAAATTACTTTATTTCCCTAAGTACGGAAAGAATTTTGTATGTTCACTGAACTGTAGTTAAGAGGGCATTAGACTCTTTTCTGGGATCAACTTTGGCTTTCCAGCAGTGCCAAGATTTATTCAGTTGTGACTGGTACCCAGATTGGTGAAAACAAGATGGTAATACAATTGTGACAAATAATTAATTAGTATTCAATGATTATAAACTTCTAGTGAATTGTTAAGTTTCCTGTAAGAGCTATAATTAATATAGATTTGCATAGTAACCCTCTTACAACTGTGGTATACTGACCAGACTAGGGTAATGTATACAGCTAGAAATAGCCATGCATATGTAGTGTGCCTTATGATAGTTAGAGCAGCTGATATTGCTCATAGCAGAAACTGAAGCAATACTTTAATCTATGGTTAAGTTCGGTCACTTCTTGATTGCATTGTATCATGGCATTATATCATCTTTTATTCTTGTGTTATGGTACACAATTATTTGAAATTACCCGACATTGAAAGTGGCAAGGTTTACTACTAGTTAGTAAAACCATATGTAACCAAAGCAAAATGTTTAACCGTTCAATGATTTCCTAAGTAGGCTTCACACCCAAAATGCAGTTGTCTATATAATATATTTCTGTTTGTACTTGTATTTTTACTTGTATATCTCTGTTTGGATGTCTATGCTGCATATACTTTACATGTTTCATTGACATCAGTTTGCAAAGGCCTGCAAACATTTATTAGCACACAGAGTTGATGCTGAAGGTATTAAATTGTCACTTGTCTGTTATTCCAATTTCTAAAACCTATGTATACCTTTTTCTTAGGTATTGTATGGTTCTTGTTTGATGTGTATACATGGTTATCTAATGTAATAGCAGTGACATGAAACCAGCTGCCAGGAGAACCAAACCAAACCATCACTGGCCTGTGGGAGGGAGAGGCTAGTGAAAAACTACTCCAAACCATTCAGCTAGATGGGAAGGGGGGGGGGGGCGGGGACTCTTTAATATTCTCTTTGGAAGATTTCAAATTAAATGTTACAATGACAAGACTAACTTGGAGATTTGAGCAAATCACATCATAATGAGATCATCAATATGGTGTACATTTATATTTAGATTCCAGCATATTAATGTGTTCAATAAGTTCTAATATTGACATCATTTTCCTTTTAGTTTGATAGAATACGAAAAACGTTTGGCCCCCTATGGCATCACCCCACTATGATCCTCGCCCACACCGAGCTAGAGTTTGAATTTTGGACTTGTTGTTGGTAGGAAGTATCATTATCATGTATAAGGTAAAATGTGATGGTTAGGATTTCCTCTCCTTTAAAGTTAGATAAGTCAGAAGAACGTGTGCATGATCTTTCAGTTTTGAAGAAGGCATTGCTACCACAAGTTGTAAATTACCTTTAAAGTAATATTATAAATAACAGCAGTATTAGAGTGAAATGTAAGCTTTTTTTCCTTTTGTTTTGTTCCATGAAACCAGTTTATTTTTACAACAGTACTCCAAAAAGATTGTGATCAAGCATTGTACATTGTGCCTTTTTGAACATAAGCCAAATAAATTTTGATACCAGTGTTGATAAAAAATAATATTTGAATTCTCTTTCTTAAACTTTTGCATTATTCCATATTAACAAAATTTACCATTGTATGTTCGTTGTAATGAATTTCAGTCGGCCGTAACAAGTTTCTTTAATTAAATTTTAAAAAATTGGTTGGGGGGGGGGGGGAATTGTATACACAAAAGACTGGTGCATGTAATTTTCAATTTATCTCTTTGAAACAAAAAGCAAGGATTTCACAACTGTTAAGCCTCACACCAATTATAAATTAACATATACATCAACATTTCATCAAGAAAGATCATATATTACATTTGACGATAATTCAATTTAAGGTAATTATCGTTTTTAAGGCTTCTACAATATCTATGAATAGAGTGATTCCATGACCTGTCGTTTTGAGAGAGCAATGTGGTCTCCGAAAATATTTTGCAGAACAGAATGGTCCGAAAATAGTGAGTTACACTCCTGTGTAAACATAACATTTTCTGCTTGCCATACCTGTGAGCGGTGCAAGAGGATATTGAATAACAAACAAAAAGTGTGAGAGGGAGGGGCAGATGGAAGATCAGCTCCTGAAAACCACCCCCGTCTCTCCATGAAGAGTTCGGCAATCAGGAAAATACTGTGGTTGAGGAGGAGAAAGCAATACTTGTTCAACCTCCAACACCAGAAGGTGGTACACACAAGAATGTTTGCCCTTGTGCTTCAACTCTTTCCTGCATATTTCCTCCCATTATGGAAATCAGGGTAAAGCCACAGAAAGAGGAAAAACTACCGCCCTACCCTACACCACTTTCTCTGTTTCCTCACTTCCGTAAACACCTTTTGGCAGGGACAGCTTGTAGTACAAAATATGAATCATATACTGTATAACTTCAGATTTAAAGCCTTGTTTGACATACTGTACTGCTGATATAGCACATAAAATATGAAATATTAACCAAAAGACACTGTCCCTGAAATGAATGATAAAATAATTTATACTTGGCACTGCAATTTTTGTTATCATGTATATGATTTTTTATAGATCTCCCTCCAAAGGAAGTGTAAAAGTGAAAATTATCTGAGTATATATATTCATGTGTTAAACCATAGATTGCAAGTTAACAATGACTTAACAGACAGCAAAAGATGATCAAATATAACAATAAGATAGATGTTCAAATATTGACAAACTACTGAATATTCATATTATCGTTATGGCATGCATTAACTACAAGATCCAATCGCCAGTGTTACCACAGTAAGGCAAAATGCATTTCCTTCACAAATATCTGACACATACAAGAACATTTCCTCTGGATAGTTTGCAACAGAAGATCTAGATAATCAGTTGCAAAAGAAGCAGTATAACCTTTCCTTTTTTGGTTTGGTTCAGTTTGCTTAGTAATTTATCTGAAAACCAGGATAGCATTAAAGACAATTGGTATATTCAATTCACACATATTTTTCTTTGTTTGCATATAAATGGCAGTTTGCTTTAATGGAGCACACAAATTGATTGAGCAGTATGTAATCAAACAGGAGCCAGCCTAAACATTTTTATTTTGGTTTCAGACATAGCAAACCAATTTCAAGCTAAAACTAGACAGCTTTCAAGAACTACATGAACAAACAAACAAACAGAAAATGTCTATGGGAATATGAACAGAGTAAGTAAATGGAACAAGAGAGCCTGACAAGTTCTATTTCAGTTAAAAGAGTTGAAAATAACCCTGTACCATACACATTTGTACAGTATGCATCTTGGGTATTTGCAGTTATTTCATCGCTTCCAAATCAGTCGTTAATAAATAAAATTGACAACGTGGTACAGAAGGAGAGTGCCAGGGAATCTGAAGTGTGAGTACTCCCTTACCCTGCCTACCCCCCCCCCCTCTATTTTTCTCTAACACCTCGACATTACATTAAGAAAATACATTCAAGAACAATTAAGTAGCCATCATACAGTATCACAAATTAACTCCCTCATAAACCCAGTCATTACTACTGACACCAGATTAGCTTGGGGTTAGTACCGACACCACACAGATGTTGAAAAAAGAGGAGAAAAGTTGGCCAGTTTTACAAAAAAAATCTTTCAAGTTTAAGTAATTTAAAACAAGAACTGCTGGAGAAGTCTCTATCGTGAATTAGTTTGGGCATCTGTGATACGGAACTCGCAACCAAGCCAGGTATTTGCAAGTGTTACTCATGACACAACAAACCAGATGGATAAAATGGAGGCTTAAATGATTATTGTCCATCATTTCTGGCAATGTCTATAGACTAAGGCACAGAATTCTTAAAAGGTGGTAGTTCTTTTTCCTCTCTATCTCTCTTTCTTTTTTTGTGATCTATATTTTAACATTTTGACCATTTTATACTGAATCAACAACCACAAAGAAAGACGAAGTTAAAAATATTTATATTGTATTAATGAAGTCAGAAAATTGCACGATTGAATTAAAATATATTCTATTTAGAAGATTGCAATATCAATGAACACCATAGCAACATGAGAAACAAAAGTAAAATAAATGGAAGACAACTCCACAAATCAAAATTCCTCTTTTAACTTACTCACCAGACTTGTAGTACATTCATATTCATAGTCTGGCATAGTTCTTACTGTACCCTAATGAGCTTTGTACACTTATATATGTACTCTGGGCAAATCTAGCATGTACAGTAAGTGCACTGTATACAAGATGTACTCCTGTTTAGAGCCTTGTACTCATACCTGAGGGGAAGGCTTTACCTCTAATCATACTCATGCTGTTGTACAGTACTGATACTACACGTCTGATTACTGCAATCAGAAACGGCGATAATTCCCATATCTACCAATATAGTCTGTAAAAAATATGTTACCTCGACTAATGTCAAATCCCAGAGCCATGCGACAGTGTGAAGCATCCAACTCGGATTGACACACATTGATACATTTATGTTCTTTTAAATTCAAGGTACTGTATGTAACTAGAACGCATTAGTAGAGTGCAGACAGATAAGTGAGGAATGTAGTTAATAAAATACACCTATTAAACACCAATACCCCTCTCCCATCCCACCACCCATCCCCCCTCCCACTCCCCAAAGAAGAACAAGAAAAGAAAAAAGAACACATTATGAATACCTTTGAATTTAAAATTTAAAAATACCATCAAAAAGTTAAAGAAGTCAATTTCTCAAGAAAACATATGCAGTTCCTGGGGAATACCACACTCTTACAATTATGTCACATAAATGATGGAATGTTATGAAATCTAATACCAAAGCATAAGGAATAGTTTGTCTATCTAGGAATCAAATGTTTCAGAACTCTGCATCAATTCTTGAAATAACCTACCTACTGTACACATACTGTACCTGTGTCAGCGCGTTTTGAGATGTTAAGGAAAATGATATGAACACACTCATCCAGTTTTGCAGAACTTTTGACATCTGATCACGAGCTGTAACCCTACTTTTTAAGCTGAACCAGGGAAGGAGAGAGACAGAAGCTAAGAGAAGTTAACTGAGGTGACTGAGAGTAATGTACTACTATAGTTTAGTGTCCTACTAATGTACAGTACTTCTGTAGTGTAGCTTCCTACCAATTTCTTCAAATCTTGAGGAAATTTACTATATAGATATTACAGTATAAACCGAGGCTGAAACAGCTGAATCAAAGTATACATAACTAAAGAAGAAAACAAAATGTTCCATCAGCAAAATGGAGCATAAGACTCCCCAATTCTCCAACTAAATTAAATTTTACCTAATTTAAGTCACTTCTCTAAATTTCATGAACAAAACACAGCTGTAACCACTTCCATAACAGCACACAGAAAATCACAGAGCAATACAGTGGTGCAAAAAAAAAAAGTATGTTGCTTGTTACTGTACAAATGCATAAAATGCAACAAAGTCCATCTCAAGTAAAAGGTTTGAGATCCCTTTTCTTTTAATATGGCTCATCCCCATCACCTCCAACCACTATATTATACTCTGGTAATCTACTGCTATAATACCAGGTATAAAGATTGTACAACAAACTATATACACAACAAAAACTAACAAGATTTTAGGATTGTCAGGAGTTACCACCTCCCCTGGACAGGTGCAGCTACAGAAACACAAAAGTTTAGTATCACACTTTTAAATCATGTCAAGTAATTTGGTGACATTTTGATCGAATAGAGAGGTACAGAACATTCCTGAGACATGTCTGGAAGGTACTGAACCCAAAATATTATGTATATTGCATCCATCATATCATAGCTCAACCTGGATATTGGTTTGAAAATATTGCAAATGTATCTGTTTTTTTGTGATTTTACCCTATTAGTATCCTATTGGTATCCTATTAAAAGTCAGTAATTTGGCACAGCAAGACTAGAGGAGACCATCATCATACCAAGTGAGAAGGATACGTCCATGGTCATGCTGATTATGGACGTGTCCGAGAATACTACAATTGACATGTGACAATTTATCTCTTCTCCTTTCCTACTCATCATGTCTACCCAAAGATGTCTCCATGGTCATACTGGGACAGGAAAAGAATACTGTCAAATGTAGCAAATTTCCTATATTATAGTACAGCTAGAGAATACTGTCACATGTGATCATTTATGTCATGTCCCCTCCGACTCCTCCCCCAGCAGCAACCCTTTGATACCCCACTGATTATGTACCAGGAGGAGACCACTGTAACATGTCACAATTGATGTAATTTCCCCACTTGATGCTCCGATACTACTCCCATCCATAACCCCACAGGTCATAGACATGTAACAAAGTCCAGGCTATTATATCATCTGCTGCTGCTGTTTTCCTACACCTAATCACCTCATCTGTTTGTATCAAACACCTAATCACCTCATCTGTTTGTATCAAACACTGTGACATCTTCGTCTTCTTCGTCATCATCGTCCAGTGGTCTCAGCTCAACGTCTGTCCCGGATGTCGCCAACACACCATACTTTTTTGTCTTCTTATTCTTTCTGCCACTGGTCAAGAAGAAACAATAACAGCCAAAATGTCAAAACAAAGGGAATACCTTAAAATCAAGTAGCTCACACACTAGCTTCATATTGAGAACAAACAAATAACCAGAAATTTTGACAGTACCTCATAAATATTTGTGCAATTTGCTGTCCTGCCCTGAAATTTCAAATATTGGACTTCAAATATTGGATATCAAATATTAAAACTAAACTTCTGTGTGCAGGCACATTTCATTGCAAGAAAATTTCCACTGCTAATACAGCCAGTCGCTTCAAGTTTCTCTGGATGATATCGTCCTGGACTATCAGGAATAATATCGTTTATGAATGACCAAATGTGGGCATGAACTAAAGTTGGGAAATGTGAAGCTAACAATATCCCAAATGACTGTAGTGTATTCATACTGACATGATGCACCCCAAGAAGACATGACATGTCAACATTGAAGAAAAACAAAACAATGTTGTTACTTGTTAGTGTCCATCTATGACATCACACCTGTTTGCTTGAAGTTCACTATATAAATATTATTATATTAGCAATGAATATGACTGTAGTGTATTCATACTGACATGATGTACCCCACTTTTGAAGAAGACATGGCATGTCAACTTTGTAGAAAACCAAAAACAATTTTGTTAGTGTCCATCTATGACATCACACCTGTTTGCTTGAAGTTCACTCTTGGTGCAAATCGTGTTGAACTTCAAGTGTAGTTAACTCAAAGACACCATGTACAGTAGAATTATATCAAAATTTCACAGGGAAGCAAAGAATATGTTCTACTTCCAGATCAGTGAAAACTATATGTTCATCTGGAGTATTCCTATTAACTTTTGGAAGGATTAACCCTGGACCTTACCTCATTGTCTTTAAGATGAAGAAGACCACCGTTATCACTGTGACAGACACCAGTACTATGAGTATCCGATATATATTCTTTGATGATATATAGTCTCCTGTGTAGCTGTCATCCTTTGATTTGGCAGTTTCTTCACTGACAGGCTGATGCGTGACTTCATCGTCGCCTCCGTAGACAAGGTAGAAGATGTTTAACAACGCCGTAGAGACAAGAAGTGAAGCAACTTTCGACATGGTTATGATGGTATATCCAGGCTCTCTAATAGTCTGTCAGCAACTTTGGTAGAATGAATCTTCCCTGTGGGATAATGAGAGGAACTGAGGGGATATTATCAACTCTGAAAAGGAGTACCTGGAGTAGTAGCATAACGAAATGAAATGGTAGAAGATGCAAGGGGAGTGGGGTTGAGAGCGGATCAGTCGTTTAGTTGTTTGTTTTTTTCCTGGGTGACTTTTCTTAAAAAGTATATCTGAGCTATGTATAGCCTAGCCTACTACAGCCTAACCTAGCAGTGACAGTACTGCTACTGCCAAAGTTTGTTGTTGTGTGAAAAAGCATTATATATCTCAACAGCAACTGTGGCACAGTCGTTAGTGCTCTGTAACTGAGATAGTCAAACGAGCATCAAGTCTGCAGTTCAACCCTGTTATTTTTCTGTTCATTGAAGCAGGCAAACGAGTAGAGTAAAGATATAAAGTTTTTTCATTTAGAACCAAAATGATATAGCCAGTAGTTCCATAGGCTATTGGACATTTCTGATCAGCTCAGTCCAAGCCCTGGGTGAGAGTGATTGCCATCTAAGGACTCCTATAACACTCCTCTCCCTGACAAGAATCAGTAGATAAACTGTTTTTACAAAATGTACAAAATTACAAAATTTACAAAATTTACAAAATTCCAAGCAACTCTTGTCAGTAAAAAAGGGAAGATATCAATGCAAAGTTCAAGCTAGAAAAATCTAACCAAAACTGGTCTTGGAAGTTGGAGTTAGAGCCAAGACATTGCAAGTTGTTGTACTACACTTTGAGTTTGAGGAATCAAATTGTAATAAATGTAATATTTTTACAGTACTATACAGTAATATATTTAGCAAGCAAGTGCTAAGTTAAAAAAATACAAGGAGTAACTATAGAATGCAGGGCCACTCGATGATTCTATCTGCATCCGGATGCGCGGATGCTCTGTCTCACCCCAGTACGTATGTGAGTAAAAAATGTCTAAGTCCAAGTTCTTTCTTTTTGAGTGGATGCGCAGATGCTTGGATGCAGGGTCAAAATGAAATACGTGATGGAATTTTAGAGGGCGTCATACATGTACGGACATGTACAGACACACCGCGCATCCGGATGCTGGGAAGAGTTAATGAATGGCCCTGTATTCTATAATTGTACCAAATACAATATCAATTATCAGTAAGTTAGGCTTGAGCCTAGACTCTAACTAGGCCTAGCCTAAGGGCCTAACTTTGGGCCGAGCGCCCACGCCTAACGTTAGTTAGACCCAACTTACTCATTTCTCAAGTTTGCTATCACTTATTATCGTCTTACTGTTAATTTATGCCTACAGGCTGCAGCCTAACAATAACATTGGCTACAACTCAGGAACCATTCGGTTTTCGAAGTGATTATTCGCAGGGCAGCCCGGCGAATAACATACACAGACACCTTATTCGCAGGGCTGTGACGATTTTGAAAATAGGTTTATTATTGGCTTTCAATGACATCATTTTTGATGTGACTTCATTCATTTGACCTCAAACCCGAAGTTATTTCATTTCTTTCAGTTCAGAATCAGATTCACCGTCTTTGCCGGTTTTTTTATGGAGAAATGTTCCTGCTACATTTTAAATGTCATGAATTATTAGAAAAATATTGTTTTTGAACCGACTGACATAAGAAGAACTTAATTGCATTTGCACATTAAATTTACGATTCAGCCCTAGGGTCCTAAGTCTGTAAGTTCTAACGTAGGTAGCCTAGCCTAAAGTACATGTCGCAAGCGTTACTGTTGGGCTAGGCTTAATGGACTAACCAATGGTTTGCCATTGCCTAGGCATGCTAATGTTAGGTATAGGCAGTGATTAAGAATATGAAAGGATGGAACAGTTGGCCCAAAGAAACTGGCTCATTAGGAAATTTCTCGGGTCCCCATACTGATATCAATTTCAAAATGTGTATGAGGCAAAAGCCAGTTTCAGGGACATCAAATATCATATCTTAAAGGTCCCAGATTTATGAGATGCAAAAAGGGCTTCTGAAAAGTCAATTTTGGGGTCCTCAATAATGCCAATCTTTATGGCCCCATAACGTCAAAGATAGGTTCTACTTAAGCCATATTAAAGGGGCTTGAAAGGCCGGTTTTGCTATTGATACCAGTCAGTTTAGGGGCCTT